>JANHGD010004669.1:176026-186677 GCA_027560375.1 Imantodes cenchoa | reverse complement strand
AATTCATATTAGTGGTCTGTGGGATTTAAAATTATGAATTTGGTGGTCCCTGAGGTCCAAAAGGTTGGGGACCCCTGGACTAGATGACCTACAAGGTCCCTTCCAACTCTAGTAATCTAATCTAATCTAATCTATATTATACATATACATATATACATTGCTTAATGGTGTAAACCGCTTAGAGAGTGCTTGCACTTTAAAGCAGTATATAAATCTCACTAAATAAATAAATAATCCCAAAGGTGCTTTTTCAAGAGGCAACTGGACTTTCTGGTCTTTCTTTGAAGACGTTTTGCTTCTCATCCAAGAAGCTTCTTCAGTTCTGACAGGATGGTGAGGAACGGAAGGATTGATATTCCTTGCAGACAGCTGGTCATTTCAAGCAGAAAGTCCAGTGGCCTCTTGAAAAAGCACTTTTGGGGCAACTATGACCTGAATGTATTTATTATTTGCACTTATATGCCGCCCAACTCCGCAGGGACCCCTGGGTGCTTACAACAAATACAATCACATTGCAAATAAAAAATATCAGTTAAAATGACATATAAAAACCATTTTAAACAATTTAAAATACCCCCCCCTATTAAATCATTCTAACCAACTCATTCATAGATATTACGCAAGATCAGTGGCCCCAGGCCTGTCGGAAGAGCCAGGTTTGTAAGGCTTTTCTGAAGGCCAGCAGGGTGGGGATAGTGCGAACCTCTGGGGGCAGCTAGTTCCAGAGAGCCGGAGCCGCCACAAAGAAGGCTCTTCCCCGCAGCCCCGACAGTCGACACTAACATTCCCTCTAAGCTGCGCGGCTGCACGGCCGCGCACCTAATGAGAGAACAGCGCGCAACAGTTTCCAACTGCCACGCGCCATTTTCTAATATTAGAGGCTGTGCGCCCACGCATGTGACTAGAGGACGGCACACAGCAGTTTCCAATTGCCGCACGCCGTTTTCTAGCGTTGGAGGAATCGTTGGTCGACACTGCTTGGCCGACGGGACCTGGAGGAGGCCCATTCTGTGGGATCTCACCGGTTGCAGGGAGGTGTGCGGAAGGCGGCAGTCCCGTAAATATTCTGGCCTTGAGCCTTGAATTGTGCCGAGACCAATGGGCAACCAATGCAGCTCGCGTAGGATGGGTGTCGTGTGGGTGTACCTAGGCACACCCACAACAGCACGCGCAGCTGCATTTTGCACCAACTGTAGTCTCCGAACGCTTTTCAGGGGTAACCCCATGAATGACTGAGAATCTCCATAGACATTTAGATATTAATCAAACTTCTGAAATTGTCTAAACTCTTTGTAGAAATTCTGGTCCCCATTGTGGTCATAAGTCAAAGGCTTATATATGCGAACGTAACTTTCCCAGCTAAACTTCTGTGTGTCTGTATTCAATGAACCGCTTTCAAACTTGAATGGACCACTGTTCCACTGAAACGTTCTTATGTGTGTGCCAAACATGTAGTGTGAGCAAAGGGTGAGAAGGGTGAGGTCAGCCTACGACAGATGCTTTCCAGGGCTGTTCAGCATCTGAATTTGGACGCCTCCTCCCTCTGAACAGTCCGAGTTGCCATTTCCAGCTGCAGCTTCCCCTGCCAAGCCTCTGTAACTGAGCACACAATACCAGAATTCAAAAACAAGTCACCCGAAAATTCAGATATCGAGGGCAGGCTTGGCATATTTTTCCTACAGGGTCTGTATTGTGAGAGTCATGATCCGAGATTAAATTCTGCTTTTTTTTTCTGAGTTTGCTTTTTCCTGTTCCCTGCTGGCTTCCCTTTCCTCCTCTGTAGGCTACAATCTATGTTTTCCTCCCCTCCTTTTTCCTTCATTTGCTTTTTTCCCTCGGATTGGATCTTCTCTTCCTTCCCAGGTTGTTACGTAACGTGGTTTATTCAATAAATAGCTTTCCACGAACCAGGGCTTAGCTTCTTGTCCCTGTGCATCATGTGCAATCCAATTATGTTTCCCATTTCACAATATGTATATCTTTGTTTCTGTATGTATGGGTGTACACACACACACTCCTTGATTTGCAACCATTTAGTTTAGCAACTGCTGAGTTACAGCACTGAAAAAAGTAAATTACAACTGGTCTTTGCACTTACCACCGTTGTAGCATCCCCACAGTCACATGATCCAAAATTCAAGCACTTGAGAATCTGGCATGTATTTATAAAGGTTGAGACACACTGGAGTCACGTGACTGCCATTTGCAACCTTCCCTGCCAACTTCCAAAGTCAAAAGGGGAAAGCTGGATTCGAATCGTCACATGATCCACTTAACAATTGCAATGATTTGTTTAATAACCATGGAATAAAGGTTGTAATATCAGGCGCAACTCACTTAACAAACGCCTTGCTTAGCGATGAAAATCCTGTCAATTGTGGTCGTAAGTCAAGGACCATCTGTATTCAAGGGGAAAAATGCAGCTTCTTTCACTTGATCCAGTCCACCCTCTAGTGATCATCAGTTGTCACTGCTTAACGCAAGAGTGTTAAGAAGGTACATAAAAAGGAAAACTAATGTCCAGGGCGCCAATGGAAAAAAGAAATTAGGCAATCTTCTAAGTACTAAGAAACTAAGTACTTTCAAGAAACATTGGAGGTTATCAGCATGCTGATAATTTAGGGAATTGAAACCAAAAAGAATTAGAGTAGCATATTGAAAATGACTCACTAAAGTAACCTTAACCTCAAGTTTCACAAAACACCAATGTCTGATTTTTGTTTATCAAGTTAGTTTTTCTCTCCAGTAATGATGAAGTTGTAGCTCAGGCTTGAAATGTTATTTCTCTGAACAAGCCACTCATGAGAACAAATTAAGGCTTATGTTTATGATTTGGGACCTATGTCAAAATTGTTTAGCCACTTTTATCCTACGAAGGAAACATGGAAGTGATCTAGAAGCATAGATAATAAAGTCCGATAACTCAAGGATTTTAGATTAATGTAAACAAACAGCCATTTTGGGGCTAAACTAGGAAACTGAAAGATGTGAAGAGGGGACTGGCAGATGGTTATAGAGATAAGGAAGACAAATGAGAAAAGAAAGCCATTACCGGAACCATTTTCCTTTTCCATTAAAAGGGTCATCTCATTCATCCACTGCCTTTTTATATTTATGCATAAATCAGGTTTAATGAGAGGAAGATGACGGTCAGGAAGCTAGGAGATTCAGAACTTCCTCCAGTAACACTTTCGCACCATGAAACGAAATTAGTCTGTTGTGTAGAGCAACCTGAATGTAAATGCCCTTGTTGGTGTTAGAAGTTTCCCACAAGCAATTGTGTCCCTGTTCTTTACATTGGGCTAGAATGGAGGCTGTGTGTGTCAATTTTATAACAAGAAAAAGGTATGCTTGGGAAGTGCCATCTCTTGGAAATGCATAGTCCCACAGAAACTTCCAATGAGCAGAGTATACAAAGAGTGTTAGATGAGGGGCACCATCTTTTAAAAGCTCCTCCAGGAACAGAAATAGCTTATGATCTATTAGCTTCTGACATTCTTTGAAGTCCCCTTCATAAAAATTATTTTACTTCAATTAACAGGATTGGACCCCTCAATATCTCTACATAATGAATATTATTTTCTTTAAAAATGAGAAAGGAAAGGGGGAAAAGATTGAAACAGAAAGCCGAGATCCTTTAAATTTAGAAATTTATTGTTTAATACACAAGCTTTGTAATAGCTTTAGTTTAAAAAAACAGAAACAAAATAAAACCCCCAATGTGAACATGACAATATTCAAAGTTCAGGTCCTTCAGGTTTTCAGAAACAACAACTCTGAAACTTACATACTATTCCAAAGGACTTCAACAAGACGAAAGAAAACTATGAATGGGGCAACAACATTCCACAAAACAAAAATTTATGCCAAATTTGGCTGAGACTTTTGATCACAGGAACTGTATTTTTTTAAAGAAGGTAAAGGGCCATAAGAGAGAAAAAAGGTACAAATTAAAAATCCAGTGTTCCAAATAAGTCTATCATATTATAATGAATCTGCTGCCTTCTGCCAAGCAAGTTTATAAAGTAGATATGTTGTGCCGATTTTAAACATAAATTATTAGGGAAACACTGAGAAACCTGGGTGTTTGGCAAGTGTTCCCACATAATTCTTTGCCAAGAGTGGCTTTCTCATGCCTACAAACCACAAAAGATCTGGAGCAAGAATTTACAATAGAAATGTTGTAAGCATTTGTACTATGACCTTTTAGAGCAGGCATGGGCAACCATGGCCCTTTACGCCCTGTGGACTTTAGCTGGCTTGGGAATTCTGGGCGTTGAAGTCCACAGGTCTTGAAGGGGCCATAGTTGCCCACCCCTGTTTTAGAGAAACTGTTAAACCATTGAACAGGAACAGGGATAGGGCGGGGAAGAGATCTTTGCTGCATAAGAAAATTCTAACAAAATCATGTCAACTGTTAAAGGAGGTCACTAGTACACTGTAAATGTTCTTTTTTTGTAATGAAGATCCATGCCCTTTTTTTAAATAAACATGGTGAACTTTAACCTAGCAATTATTACAACCAATGTTAAAGTCTAAAGCTCAAACACATTTTAGCAATTTGAAATTGAAATCTTGAGTATAAACCAAATAAAATTTACATGAAATCAAATGCTGCTTCATCCTAAGATGGTGGAGATGCCTGCGCCTTCCTCATCGACCTCAGAGCTTTCTCACGCAGGTGTTTTTCCAAGTCATCCAGGTTATCTTCTGCTTCACTTTCAGTCTCCTTAACGCAATGGAAAGTCAGCAATTACTTCTATAGTTACAGAATATGAGCCCGGATTAGATTTGGCCAGAGAGTAGAAACTTTCATGAAACGAGCAGCCTAAAAAGCAGGGAGTCCTGCTAGTAATTTCAACATCGAATACACTAGAGAAGGACATCATCTCATTTGCACATTGGTTTCAAGGCTAAGCCACCTACCAATGCCCAAATTATATAGATTCCAAAACCAAACACAAACTATGCTCCTAGAAAAGAATATTCTTAAACTCTGCAACAGCACTATCGTAATAGATTTCAATATAATCCCTGAATTCTTAAAATATTTAGCCATATCGATATTCAATCTTAAAAGATGAAGAAAAGCACTCAACTTTATTTAAACAGAGGCTAAAGATTCACCTTTTTGGGTTCTACAATTTTTTCTTGCTCTTCCTCTACAGTTGGTGTAAAAGCAGCCATTGCAGCAGCGACAGCAGCTTTTTCTTTCTTATGTTTTTTGTGTTTCTTGTGCTTCTTATCCTTTTTATGCTTCTTATCCTTCTTTTTCTTCTTCTTCTTACCACCTCCTTCCTGATCAGAATTCTGGAAGATCAAGCCATCATTTAAAACAATACATTATAAAAATTACATCTCCAGCCCACATTCATGGCAAGTAACAATTCCAAGCTGAGTCTTGACAGACATCTCTTTTGTTTACTTTCATCTTGAAAATAAGCTTGTTCATCAAATGCACATAAGGGGTCCAGTTACAGATCTTTCCTCATCAATGTCCAGAATTTGGTCTGTCACACCAGTGGATGTATATCTATGCACTTAACCGCTAGTCATACAGCAGCTGGAATAGGTTCGCACATTCCATGAATTGAACTCAACCAAGCTTGCATTATGGCTTAAAAGTGAGGTATAATCTCAGCCTTTGTTCCAACCAGTTAAAAAGGGAGTTGATCAAATGAACCCTCATAAACATATAGCAGAAGATACTCACTCGTACTGGTGATGGGCTTGGAGTTGGACTTTTCGCCTTCTTTGCAGGTGCTACTGGTGACCAGTGAGCAGAAGGGGATGCTGATCGAGCAGGAGAGGGAGGTGCCGGATGCTTCTTGGGGGGTGGTTCAGGGGACGCTGAAGCTGACCTAGATGAAGAACCTCTTCTTGCAGAATGGGGACTTGGTGGAGAAGCCCTTAGAAAGAAGAGGCAGAACATATCATACTTTCTAGAACAGGCAGCAAAATCAATGTTGAAAAATCAAATCAGCTGTGAATTTTATAGTGCTCATTGATTCCAAAGTGGGGAGGAAAAACACTTGTTTTTACTCTTAATACCTATAATACTGGAATACCACACATCTTGACTGGGGAAATAGTTTTCCTACAATTCCAGAGCAATTATAGCAATAGCATTTAAGACTCATAGTAGTACTTATAGTACTTTATAGCCCTCTCTTAAGTGGATTAGAGTCACTGTATTGCTCCCAAAAATCTGTGTCCTCATTTTAGCAACCTTGGAAGGATGGAAGGCTAAGCCAACCTTGAACCAGTCAGGATCAAACTCCTGGCAGTGGGAATGCAGAGTTAGCCTGCAATACTGCTTCCTAACCACTGAGCCACCACAGCTCTTACAGTTGTAACCCGACAATCTAGGCCCGTGTTTTTCAAAGTTGGCAACTTTTAAGATGTGTGGACTTCAGATCACAAAGTTCCCCAGCCACATCTTAAAGCTGAAGTCTGAAAAACACAGATCTAAAACAGTTCCATGTGTTTCGCTTACTTCTTTGACTTCTTGGGCTCTGGAGTCCTTGAGACTCTTCTGATGGGCCTAGAGCTTGGAGATGGCGACTGCCTTCGCTGAGGTGAAGCAGAAGGACCCCTACGCAACAATGGGGGGCTGGCAGAGGTCCGTGAAGGTCGAGGTTGTGGGGAAGGTGAATGCCGCTTGTTCTGCAGTGGAGAGCGGGGTTCCCGGTTGGACCTGCTTGGAGGGGAGCTCTTCCTGTGCTTGGAAGATGCAGATGGCGACCGTCTTTTTGGGGGTGGGGAGCTTCTTGGTTTTGGTGGTGGAGAGCGAGAGACTCTGAGCTTAGGCTGCGGAGAAGGAGAAGCCCTTCTTTTGGGAGGAGGAGATGCCGTTCGCCTCTTTGGAGGAGGAGAAGGAGAATACCTCCTCTGTATGGGAGGAGAGTATCTTCTGGGTGTGGGAGAATGCCGGCGAGGGGGTGGTGAAGGAGACCTAAGAAGTAAGAAGGCACATAAACACATTGATCAAATCACCAAGTTACAAGGGTTGTTACCTAGGCAAATTACAAAATGAAAGGACAAAAATACAGTGAAATATAGGAGAGGGTACATTTTCACTTAACTGCATTTAGGTATTGCAGCAAAAACATATTGAGAATCACCTGTTAAAACCTGTTCACTAAAATAATTTGTAAATGTTCCTACATTTTAAAAAAATCTTGTATTATAAAGGTGAAGGCTTTTTCTGATAGTTGTTTTACATGCATTTAAAAATATTTCTGTAAGTCATCCTGAAGGGATCGATTATTAGCAGTATTCTAAAATGTTCCACACTTATTGAATGAATAACATTCCTTCCCCAAAAGAAAATGCTACAATGCCTGCTATGGAGCTCGACATCCCGAATTCCAGCGTAGGGACTAGCATTTTCTACAAACATGCAATGTTACCTTCGTCGTGGGGGTGACGGTGACCTGCGACGTCTTGGAGGGGGGGCAGGAGAAGGAGACCTTCGTCTTCTGGCTGCTGGTGGGGAGGGACTTCGCCTCCTCCTACTACAAGGAAAGAGGACAATAAGTTTGGAAGAGCAAAGGGTGCTTAAGAGACTGCTGTTACAGTATTATCGAGCGGTGCTTTAGGACTATAGCTCCACAAGCCCCAGCCCACCAGTCAGTGGCCAGGAGTCACAGCTGCAGTCACAGACATCTGGAAACCACCAAGTTGTTTCCTGCTTTACAAATTGCCTGGCTTCTATGGTGGGAAAACCTTACCCTTGCTGGTAAAACAAAATAGTCTTATGCATGAGTTCCTGGGTAGGCAACTAGTGAAACTGAAACTTGGGAGACATATATTTGGCAATTATGTGGTATTTAAAATGTCTCCTATTGCACAAGGCCGTTCTTTCAAAATAGACAATAGCACTGAATGAAGGGGACTTGTCACACATCTCTAAAGTCACATGATTGTGATTTAGACGCTTGGCATCCAGCTTGCAATTATGCTATCCCATGGTCACGTGATCATCCTTTGCAACTCCACTGCCAGCTTCTGACAAAGTTAATGGGGAAGCTGGCAACAGGATGGAAAAGATGACCAAATGAACATGGGACACTGTAACCATGTAGAATTCACCTAACAATGGCAACTGCTAGCATAGGTTGGCGTGCTAACATGACGCTGCCCATTACAACGGCATCCCTTAGCGATGGAGTTGCCAATTCCATTGTTCAGCAAGAACTACCTGTACTGGCAACTGACCTACCCACTGATGAGGACCATCAGACTACTACTGGAACTTGTACAGAAGTAGCAGCTCTCCAACTTTAAACATTTCATTCCTGACAGATCCCAGACCTGCTATGAAACAGCTCTACCAGAGACACTAGCAATAAGGGAAAATGTCCGGGTAACCGATACAACTATGAAGATTTTAACCAAATATGTCCAATATTTTTAATCTCATTTTAATCTCAATACATATCACCTTTCATTTAAATATCTTGATCTTTTGCCTTTAGAGAAAAGATGGATATGGCCAAGGACAAATTTATCTGTGCCAATTTAAATTTTGCTTTTTTTAAATAAATAATAATAAAAGCGGGATATATAATAAATAAATCTTATGATCCTCACTATAGTTCACTAAGTATTTGTTAACATCTGGACTGACTGCCTTCCATCTTTTTGTTTTTAAAAATTATTATTTTTAAACTTCTGCCCAACTTCTGATCAAATAAATTATAGAAGCAATGAAGACTGGAAGTTTAAGGTATATATTTTAATCACTTTTGCAATTCAGTAAACATTAAGTAGATCAATTAATCGGTTCGTCCATTATTCTACTTTCATTATTTTAACTTTGTTTTTCCCCCTCACAGCTATAGTTACAGAAAAAGAAGCTGATAGGAAATGCCCACCTTTATGCCACCATTTATGTTATTTACTTATTTTACTGTATTTTCTAGAAGGGGGAAACGTGGTCGTGATCAGATCAGCAGTAAATGCTCCATTCTCAAAACACATTAAAGTTTAACTCTTAACAGAATGACCTGCTGACCAACCTTTTAACAATTGGTGACTGCCACCTTTTTCCCATCTGCATCCTGACAAGCAGTGGAGGGAGGAAAAAATTCATTTGTGAGGATCAATTAGCAGGCAAAAAATGATCAAGTTACAATATACGTTGTGTTGCAATGCAAAATGGCCTTTATCTGCAGGCAACAAATGCCTTAATTATCAGGTAAACAGCTACCCTTTATATTGCTATCCAAACTATGTAACCGAGTGGAACAGAGCCGCAAAATTGTCATGGCTAAAATGAAAGCAAAAACTGGACATGATAGCTGGGTTCATATTATATTCATGGAATGGTTCATTAGGATGTGAACTCAGGCATTAGGGTGTAAAAAACATGCTTTTATGGCTTCATATGATATCTCAAGGGACGCGGTGGCTCAGTGGCTAAGATGCTGAGCTTGTCGATCAGAAGGTTGGCAGTTCAGCAGTTCGAATCCCTAGTGCCGTGTAACACAGTGAGCTGGAAATGACCTAGAGCCAGAAATGACTAGCATGCATGTGCAGGGGAACCTTTACCTTTACCTATGATATCTCAAGACAGGCTAGCCATGAACACAGAAGCCACAGGTTAAGAGTAATGAGTGAATGTAGCCACATGCTTTCAGAATGGTTCAGGAACTGAATTATGTTCACTGCGATCTATTCAGAAATTCCAGCAGCTTTTATCAGATGGTCAAAAAACCATTTAGTGACAAAAAAAAATTAGCCTGGCCACATAACAGGAAGTTACCGAGGAGAAGATTCTTTCTGCCACTTTCGTGGAGAAGGAGATGGGCTCCGAGAATGTGAGTGCCGTCGTCGTCTACCCACTTCACCGTTTTTCACATTTGACTTTTTCGGTCGTTCCTCTTCAGATGATGACGATGAACCGGAATCTAAATCACAATAAATAATTGTTATTAAAATGTGATATAACTTTACAGGGCAGAATATTCAGTGTATCCTGTCCTACAGACTCGAAATAGAAAAGAAAGGAAGCACACTTATTCAATTATTTATTCAGTTGCTCCACAGGATCCAAACCAAGCAGTTCAAATCATATAGAAATGTAGTGAAGTATTGAAAAATACAAGAAGCTTTGATAAACCATTTTAAAAGCAAAATGGAATGCTTCTGCCCATTTAAAGCTTAATCTTGGTCGCCCCTACAATTGTAAATTAGGCTTAATGTTGAGAAACTACTCCTAACATATTTTCAGGATGGTTAAAGTTCTTTGTTATTCAGAACTTTAGTTATAGTGGGAGGGAAGAGGAGGATCACAACTATATATTTACATAATTTTCACTTGTAAACTTGTACTAGTTCAACAGGAACCTTCAGTCTTTGCTTCTTCAAAGAACCAAAATACTCGGCAATGATAAGCAAGAACACAATGTCCTCTTAGGCAGAAAACAACCTAGACAGGCATCTAATAAAACTTTTACTCTCCACTACCCCAAAAAATCAGATATTATAACTCTAACCACTGAGGTGGCTCAGTGGTTAGAGTGTGGTATTGCAGGCCACTGAAACTGACTGCTAGTTCAGCAGGTCATCGGATCAAATCTCACCAGGCTCCAGGTTGACTCAGCCTTCCATCCTTCCGAGGTGGGTAAAATGAGGACCCAGATTG
>JANHGD010004669.1:2939-18430 GCA_027560375.1 Imantodes cenchoa | reverse complement strand
AAGCAACTTCCATGAATCCAGTGTCTTTTTCCCCACTTGGAACTGAACCTAGAAGGATATTCCTTACAACAATACATTCCACTTAAGGCAATATAGGACTGAAAAAACGAGGCGGTTATGCTGAGGGTTGATTGAAATTCTATTAATCATCCAATAGGCTTATTACTCTTGTGGTCATCATGAGATGGCACTGCTAAATCCAGAACGGTTCATTAAATTTTACCGGAACGCCAAAAAAAATAGATTTAATAAATCCATTCTGGGAGTTGAAGTCCACAGGTTTACCAAGTTTGGGGACCTCTTAAAGCGAATGTTTTTACAGAATGAAGCCTAACAAACCAAATGACCAAGGACGTTCCACAAAAAAGGCACGATTTTAAACGATTTTACATGTTCATCTTTGTGCATTCCCCACACACACACACACACCCCAAAGAATCATTTTTTATTTATTTATCGTGTTTATGTAGTATACATTGGAGGTGGTGACCCTTGGAGAGCAGTATACAACGGAATCTCCTTTTAACGTACGCCGATCAGCGTACATTCAAACTGACAATAAAGTTCTCCTCAGCCTCATCCCTCCACAACTTCGCCCGCGAACCAAAGGCGCCAAAGCAAATCCCGAACCGACCGCGCAGGCGCGCTCGGCAAATAACGCGAGACCCGCCTCCCTTTGAACAACGGTTACGGACTAACGCGCAGGCGCGTCACCATCTCCGCTCGACGGGTTGAGAGCGCGCGAGACGCCATCCCGCCCGCCGTTGGTGAGCGCGCGCGGCCCGACTCTCGCGAGAATTGGCCACAAGGCGGTTTGCCCCGCATCGTTTCTCTCTCGTGTGTCTCTTTCTCCTCAGCGCCGGGCCTGTTTCGACTCTTCTTGGCTTCGCCCTTCGTCTCTCGCCCTGCGGGCCGCTTCCCTTCTCCCCCGGAAGAACCATGTCTCGCTACTTACGGCCGCCCAACACCTCGTTATTTGTGCGAAACGTGGCCGACAGCACCAGGTGTGTGTTAACTGAGGGGAGGCGGGGAAGGAAGGCCGCGGAAGGCCTGAGGCGCGACCGGGGGCTTGGTTGCCTCGCTGTTTCCCGCCTCCCGGGCCTTGTGCTTCGGGTGGGCCTGCTTGGAGAAGCCGCCTTGGTCGTTTTCCCCTGCCTTGTGGGCCTCCTCACCCGTTCTTCGAAGTCTCCCGTTAGATCGCCACTTGGGGCTCCTTTCATTTATTTATTTTATTTATTTATCTTTTCAAGCACGTATTAGAGAATATACATAAGTATAAACATGATTTGAATACATGAAATATGAATAAAAGGGAACATTAGGACAGGGGCGTTAGGCACGCTTATGCACGCTCCTTTAAAAAGTTTTTTTTTTAAGTTTAAAAGGTTAGCACGTTTGTGTGTTAACTTCTCTTTTTGGCGCCAAAAAAGTATTTTTAAAAAAGTCGTGTGTAAAATTAATTAAAAGAATGAAACCGTTCTGTGTTTGAGAGATGATTGGAAGGGGAGGGTATTTTATTTATTTTAAACACACACACCCTTTTTTTTTCCCTTGACTGCGTTTCTGTCAGCTTCCCTTCGTTTTTTATACATTTTTTGCCATTTTTTCCCCTTTCTGCAAGACACTGCTGCACGTTTGCTGTAGCCACTACTTCCTTTTTTTGAATTTAGCCTCATTAAAATGGCTCCTCGGTAATGATATCTAATTCCAATTTTAGCACGTTCCAAACCTCCTCCTTTAAATTTGGATTACGTTTTGAGATTTATATTAAGTTATATGTTTTCTCCAAATTTGTCTCTCCTTCCCCTTCCTAAGACTAAAGAACTTGAGAAATTACTTGAAATCTACAGCAGATCTATTTTCCTCCCCAATGTTCTTTATCCATTTGCATCTAAGTAAATGGTCAGCTGTTTTGATTAAAGTTGGTGCATGAAGTCATACAGTATTGTTTTTCAAACCTTTATTGTCAGTGCACAACATATGTACAACGAGATTATGGTTTGTAGGAGTGTGCACACACAAAAAATACATGTTCCATGCACAAAATAAGTTGGGGTTTGGAAGTCCAGTCAAATGTTTCCAGACCAGTCACGTGGGTTTCAGTTTAATGACAAACTGCCCAAAATCAGCTATTCTGATACAAGAACTTTTGTATATCTCTGGCTGGTAGCTATTTACAAGCTTGAATTTATTTTCTCCAAAGGTTACATTCTTAATATTTAGCATGAATGGCATATTGTGTTAAGTATTGCTACATTATATTCTATTAAAAATTTGAGTTCTTGCTTCAAGATGACAAGGGAAAGTTTACAGCTGAGTTCATACTCTGAAACAAATAAGTGGGATGTATTTAGCAAAGTCATAGGATTGTTGTTGTCCCGTCCCCCCTCCCATTCTATATAGGTTGATCAGTATTTATAAACATAAGAATCCTAATTAACTAGTTAAGTCTCATTGCAGGTCTGAAGACTTACGTCGGGAATTTGGTCGATATGGTCCAATAGTTGATGTATACGTACCCCTGGATTTCTACACCCGCCGTCCAAGAGGATTTGCTTATGTTCAATATCCTTTCTTCAGATGACTGATTGGTGAGAGGGGTGTTGGCGTTTGAAATCACGTTTGTGTATGAGGTAACAAACCTAAATGACAAGGCTGTTTTCTTGTGTTATTTGTAATATGTTGTGTGTGTTCCTTTCCTCAGAAGATTAATGCATTAATAAATTTTCATTCTTTGAAAACTTTAACTATAGTCAATAATATATTGCATTATTGTAGCACAGGCCTCATATTTAGACTTGTGCTTTTAGGATGGAAATGGCATTTGCTGCTCCCTCCAAAGTGTATCATTGCAATTCAGCATATTGGGCATTTCTAGTAAAAGGCGGCATATAAATCCCAATAATAAATAAATAAATAAATTCGTTATTAATGCTTAGCAAAATGTGACTGATATTTTATTGTTTGTTTGATCAAGAACAGACTTGTATAAAATAAGGTGAAAATTCTTGCTCTGATTATTGTCCCCTAATTTACTGTCCTCTGTTGTTGCCTCAGAGTGTAAAGCTGTACAGTAATGGCGACCCCAAAGAAAAAGCATGAAAGAACCTTTAGAGTAGAATTCAAGAATTAAGGCAAGTAGACAAGCCAAAGACCTCTTAAGGATCAGGCTTGAAGAGAAGGGAAAGTTTGGGAAAAGAAAATATAAAGAAAAGCTGGAAGAAGGACAAGCCATAATGGGAGAAAAAGCTTCGCTTTATCTACAAATGGGGGAAAAGGTTGTTTTTCAAAGTGTAAAGATAAAGCCATCTGTCACTTTTGACCAAGCATCTCAAGTCCTTCTGACAAGCACTTAAAGAGTTAAAGGTCAAGATGAAGTTGACTGGTGGCCAAGATAAAAGGAGCCTTACCTGATGTATCCTACAGAATAAGAGCTGTCCTCTTGCTGGTTGTGTAAGTGGTTAACCAATACTTTTTATTCTAATTTAGTTTAGCTATGGCCCTGTAATAACCATGATGTCTCTGCATTTAATTGAGAAGTACAATTTCAACTAATCATTACTGATTTGAGATGAGGATATCTGTAATAGGGTGACATTCGCTGCACGGGATATTTGTAATTTGACACATAGACACAATTAAGCTGACTTAGGGGCTTGCAATATGTAACAGCTTAATTTTCCAGCATATGTCTGTCATAAAATCTTATATAATTTTGCAATGGTCTATCTTATTAAATGAATTATTGAAAATGAGAATCATCAATACAGGCAGTCCCTGGCTAAGAACATCCAATTTAAAGACAAGTTCTAGAGAGGAACAGGACTCTTACAAAATGGCAGACCTGTTGCAAAATTGCTAATTACAGTATTTAAAGTGGCAGATGGTTGACTGGCAATATGATCTCATTCAAGTGGTGGATGGTGTTCTCCTTTGAGCTGACAAGCTGCTAAATCTACAAAAAGATTTCATGAACATTACAAAATAGGTGTATTTTTAATACATTATATTCCTTTTTATCAGTTCTTGAAAGAATTGTGCAATTTTAGTAGAAGGAAAACACTGCCTGCCATTTTGAGTTGGATCACTTTGCCTTCAGGACAGTGAGATTGAATTCCAGAGGATTCTCCTTGCTGGAAATCTGTCTTCATAACTCAATTTTGAAGTCATAATTTTAAACTCCCCTCCCCCCCCTCCCAAAAAAACCCCCTTCATAAGCAACTTTGTTGTTCTTGATGTTCACCCCAATAGGCAAAGCACAGGTACAATAGCCTGTTCCAACTTGAAAATAATGTTGGGTTAAAGACATTTAGGAAATAGAACAGGTGCTTAACCCTGGGATTGCCTATATTAGCTTCATCTGGAAAATGCTACACTGTTACTATATTAAAGCTCTCTAAGAAAAATACTTAAGGGTGAGATATGTTTTAAACATTGGTAGATAAAACATGACCCTAAGAATCCAATTTTTTTTAATTAAAAGTTTGAGGCAAATGCAAATTGACATTACTGATATCAGCAAATCTTTGTTATGCTGTAGAACATATAAAAAATGAGGACAAGTTAGTTGCAAGGCTGTAATGGCATTATGGGAAAACAATAATTTACTACTAATATAGTTGAAAATACGTCAAATTCCCAAGTACCTTAACATCTAGCACATTTGAAGATGTCCGGGATGCTGAAGATGCCCTTCATAATTTGGACCGGAAATGGATTTGTGGCCGCCAAATAGAAATCCAGTTTGCTCAAGGAGATCGGAAAAGTATGTGCTACATTTATATTTAAGTAAAGTTTATCAGAAAATTAATACTGAAACAACACATAGAGCTGTATGAATTATTCTGTCATAGCTACAATAAACTTGTTTTTCCTCTACACAAATTATTGAAATGTCATGTCATTTACTGCTAAATGATCTGTTAAAAAGTATGCAATATTCTGATTAGAGAAAGAGTGTTGGTCTTACCTGATACTCTTCTTCTCAATGTACTGCCGTAGAATCCAAAGTATGGGTATTGCTCTGCCTTCTTCCTTTTGGAGACTGAACCCATTGAGCTTTCTGCCACACCTCTCCTGGTTACCTCCCAGTTTTGATGAAGACGTAGTAGATGACTTGACATTTCTCTGATCTTGCTGTCCACTCCTGTACTCTGGACCAGATGGTCGCCAGGGTGCGGTTGGATTCTCCGGCAGTACATTAAGAAGAAAGGTATCAGGTAAGACCAATGCTCTTTCTCCGATGTACTGCCTTGAGAATCCAAAGTATGGGACATACCAAAGCCAGTATGTCCTAAGGATGAGCCTTGTTCTGGTCCCTGGTCTCCATGTCTATATGTACCTTCTGTAGGACCCTTCTGCCGAAAGCTGCCTTAGCCAAGGCTAATGCGTCTAGCTTATAGTGTCTGATGAATGGTGACAGTGATGACCAAGTTGCTGCCCTACAGACTTCCTTTACAGAAGCCTGCTACTGTTGTGGCAGCACTTCTGGTAGAGTGTGTGGTCACTTGTCAGGGCACTGATAGAGCCTGTATTTCATTGGTCTTGGCAATGCATGTCCTAATCCACTGTCCCACTTGTTGCAGTAACCTTATTACTTAGAGTAGAAGGTTGGAATGATACAAACAGTGACTCCATTTTTCTCAGAGGAGATGTTCTTTTTATGTAAATGCAAAGTGCCTTCCTGAAATCCAAGATGGGCCACTTCCTTTCTAGTAGCATGTCTTTGAAACCTTAAGGTCATTCCCCATGTTGACTGTGGCCTTAACCTTAAACAGGAGAGGTTTAAAGGGGGTGGGGCAGAACAGCGCTGTGAATGCTGGTGGATCAGGAGCCAATCCTTCATCTTCTGAGAGGCTTCTTTCCCTCTGGTCCTCCTTTCTTGAAATTCCATCTCTGTTCGGGAGGGAGGGAGTATGACTCACTAAGTCCTCATGTCTTTGGCGTGCCAGGCATTGGCTCTGCTCCAGGGCTGAGCCTGATGCCATAGAATCTTTCTGATTCCCGTGTTGCAAGGATGTGGCTACTCCTTGCGTTAAGGATATCAAAAATCTTATTTGCTCAGCAATCTGAGCTTTGACTCTTCTGGCTGCTGTGGCCTCTGGAGCCATAGGCATTCTCTTTAAATCAGGCTCCTATTCACTCTGTTGAGAGGATTGATCTATAGTGCCGTCTGGTGACCAGTTGGGAAGACTCAAATGACTCTCATCCCTGGCTGTCTCTGTCCTAAGGGATGGATGATTTCCTTTGCTCCAGAGAGCTCTGCTAAATCCCTACACTCTGCCTGTCTTCTAGCCTTTGAAATCTCCCTTTCCAAGGCTTTCTCCGCTCAAGTTTAGAAATCCTTCTCTTTGCAGCTATTTTTCCACTGTCCATCTTCGGAGCTGCAGGGCTTCTTTGTTCTATCTGGGGAAGTACTAAAACAACCAACCCCCCCCTCACGTGAGCCATCTCATGGCTGATGCAGCAGTATTCTCCATCCTTTGATGTGCTGGGGATTTTCCAAACCCCTGCTGGGGAGGCGCCAGAATGTCCGCTGAGAAGCATGCCAACTTCAACTCTTTCAGGAAGGAGCTGGAAATGGCGGCTGGGCTGGGTAACTTTGATCTCCTGCCCCTGATAGGGTAGCTGCCGACCAGGTCGACTCACCAGCAATAAAGTTTCAGCGGTTGTGCCCTGGAAACCCACTGTACCTCAGTAGAGGTGCCAGTCAGATTGGTTTAGCCTGCTAACTCGTTGCAGCCACTACTGGGTTAGACTGATAGCCAGCTAGTGTCTTCGGGCATTGCCTTGCCCTTCCTGGGTGGCAGCGCCCTTCCAGGATCTCTCCAACACCAAACAAGCAAGGGTAATCCAAGCCACGCGGCTGCAGCGTTCTTCAAAGCCACCTCTGCGCTAATCAGCTGTTCTTCGGCTTCCCCGCTCTACAGCTGATTCCAGAAACAATTTAGACTAATCACCTATCTTTCTAACCAGGCGCATCAGAAACGTTGCTTCCCAAGCTCCAGTCTGCCATTTTTCCCCGTTTTTCTTAAAGTAGCAGGCTGTGCCTATTTTCAAACCGGGAAGGCTGAATCAGGCTGCTAACATGTCCATTAAACTCCTTTCCTGCTCTGAGAATCCAAAGAATATCTCCTTTCCTTTCAATAGCTCAAAAAACACATCTCTTGGATGTAAGACATGAATAAAAACTGGGAGGTAACCAGGAGAGGCATGGCAGAAAGCTCAATGGACTCAGTCTCCAAAAGGAAGAAGGCGGAGCAATATCCATACTTTGGATTCTCAAAGCAGTACATCAGAGAATGTATGATACCTGCAAAGTTTACAAGAATATGTATTAAAAACGAGGGATCAGATGGGCACAAATAATTGATGGGAAGGCTTATCATTAGCAGTCAGTTGGGCTACATGGACTTTTTCAAATCAATATGAAAAAAATCATGTAAAACCTACCAGTTAAATATAGATACAATTTAATAAGAGTAGAAAAATTGTCCTTCCCATGGCATTTTTAGTCTTTTTATATCCATTTAGTGTAATTGTAGACATAAATCACTCAGCTACTATGGAAGTTGGTGTGAGATATGAAGCAAAATATTACCCCACTTAAACATTTTTGATCACCAGTTGTCTGAATACAGGATATAGTGGTAGCTTCAACCTTCATTCGTCTCAGAAAAAGTAAAACAGTGTCTAATTTGATTATTATTTGTATTGGAGACCAGAAGGGAAACACCAGGGTTTTGGCTAGACTAGGAAGTCATAAAAACCTTCATGGTAGAAAGTAGTAGTAATTTGGATGGATCGACGGATGATAGGAAGGAAGGAATTTGGTCTGCTTTCAATTGACAACTACTTCTTAACAAAATGAAGAAACATCATTCATCACCAATGTAACTTTCACATTTAGGTGTTTCATTCCCCATTTTTTTCACCTGTGTGATCAGTACCAGGTTACCTTAACTGCTGCTGCAGTTAAGAATATCTAATAGTGATTGTTAAAAAGTTCATCCAAGGAAGAAAGAAGGCCCCAGAAAAGGTTTGCACAAGGAACAGAATACATTGATAATAATTTCGGAACAGATTCTCAATCTGAAATTCATCCAGCTGAATTGTAATTCACATAACTGAGGATTTGCAAAACAAATCTATTATGGCCACCAGTTTGATCACCTATAGAAGATTTGAGAAATTCATAGTTAAAACTCAGCACTTGTTGCTTGTAAGAAATTTCATACATACTATTTCTCTAAGTATATGTTGTAAGTTACTAGGACCTGTTGCAGATGTTTTGTAGACACCTGGCCATTGAAGAATCAAAATATTAGATTACTAAAATACATGTAGTCCTTGTTTAATGGCCATAATGGGACTGGCAACTTGCTAAACAACATAACATGCTCATTAAGCAAGATATTGCGTAACCGCAGTGGATTTACAGCCTTACTTTCTCTGTAATCAGTAAGCAAATCTCCATGGATTGTATCACATGACTGGGGATGTTGCAACATTTATAAGTGTGAGGAATGGTTGTAAAGTTGCAGAACTAAAGTTTTAAGAAAAAAATATAAAATAAAGATTGGAAAAGTAAAGCAATAAATAATGGAACACAGAAAGTAGTTGTGAGGATTTATTGGGAAAGAAAAGCAATATGGATACAAGAGAAGACAGATTTGAAAATACTTTGTGACAAAGATAAGGGAGATGGATGCAGAGAGAATAAATAGATGTGCCGTTTTTTATGAAACTTACAGAAGAGCAGAATAGGTTACAGATGAGCACTTCTGCCCTCTGCAGTTATTGGGATGTAATAAATAGTAAGCTTAAACATTAAACACAAGTTAGCTTACAAATCAATAAGGGGCTAGTATAAATAATTCAAGCTCAGTTGATTTTTCTGTTAAAAAGTGCTGAGCTTTTCTTAAATTGATAAGAAATGGAAATATACCCACTTAAATGTGTTCAAAGCCGATCCTACTTTCAGTATCCAGCCTTTATAGAAGTCAAATAAATGAAGTATTGTTGCATTAAATATTAACATTTAATTAAAAATGTTTAATTTTTTCCCTACAGCACCAAACCAAATGAAAGCTAAGGAAGGAAGAAATGTGTACAGCTCATCTCGTTATGATGATTATGACAGATACCGGCGTTCAAGAAGTCGCAGTTATGAAAGGCGTTCAAGAAGCCGTTCTTTTGATTACAACTATCGCAGATCTTATAGTCCTAGAAAGTAAGTGTTGTACTACCTTGACCTATGCTGACCTGTAATGAAGAGGAAACTCATTGACTGTCTGACACCTAGATTCCAAGTCACCTTAGCAGTAACATGCATGGAAGTTGTTATACCTTGCATGAACTGTGAGAAATAGTGCATCCTTGAAGAAAAAAAGAAATATTGCAACTGAAGAATCTTTAGTTGGGGGTGTGTGAGTTATTCTAAAGGTATATGCCACTGTTTACTTTTTCTCATGTACCTTTTTAGCAGTAGACCTGCTGGAAGACAACGCCGTAGCAGAAGTCGTTCAGATAATGATAGGTAAACATTCTTTTATATAACACATTCAAAATCAGAAAAGCCTGTGCCTGCAACAATAAGCCAATTTAATGTGAGATAATACAACACCTAATGAGCTTGACCATATTCAAATGTATTATCTTCCTCTTTCTGATAGGTTCAGACACCGTAACACATCTTTTTCAAGGTCAAAGTCCAATTCAAGATCACGATCTAAGTCACCAGCCAAAAAAGAAATGAAGGCTAAATCACGGTCTAGGTCTACATCTCGCACTAAATCTAGAGACAACTCTAAAATGGATTCTAAGGCACATTATAAGTCCAGCTCAAGACTTGAAAAAGAATCAAGGAAAAATGAATCAGCTAGATCCAAATCTCAGTCAAGATCGCAGTCTAGATCTAGATCTAAATCCAGATCCAGATCATGGGCTAGTCCCAAGTCCAGTGGCCACTAAACAATGTACTTTGTTTTTAGGCATGTATCATCTAGATAAACAATTGAGTTATGATGTTGCAACATTGCTTTAAAATAATTTTGTTAGTTATCCCTGGAGCAGGCAATTATTACTATTAAAAATACAATACAGATAATCTTACACAATAGAGTCCACTTTGTTAAATGTCTTAGGCAGCTACTAACATTCTTGTGTTTCTATGTATATTTTTGTAAAAAAAAAAAAAAAAAGTATGGTCTTATGCTTCAAATATCAATGGTATCTTGATCGTCACAGTTTACACAATTGCTTAATTTCTGCTGTATAGCCAGCAGATTGAGCAGTTTTGCTGTAGTGACTGAGCTAAAAAATGTCAAGACTCAAAAAGGGTTGTAAAGGCTTGCTTGTCGTGGACACTTGTGCCAAAATGGTTGATTCCTTGGGCATCTGAAAGACACTGAAATACCGATAACTTCTGAACCGATGGTCTTGAGAATAAATCAGAAAAAGCAGAAATTACTCAAAATGATCTTCT
The DNA here is from genome assembly GCA_027560375.1 of Imantodes cenchoa. Taxonomy (NCBI): domain Eukaryota; kingdom Metazoa; phylum Chordata; class Lepidosauria; order Squamata; family Dipsadidae; genus Imantodes; species Imantodes cenchoa. Next base: position 7,944 of record JANHGD010004669.1, on the reverse strand, counting down.
GTGGATTTGTCAAGATCCAGGTGCTTTTTCCCAATATGTTAACCTCCAAAAACAAAATACTCAGTTAAATCGTTAGGTAAATATTTGTATGCAATGTGGCAGGCTTTGAGGTTTAGTGAGCGAATTCCATAAGGCATTTTGCTGTATTAAAATACACATTCAGATTGCACGATGTATAAACTAAACCTCAACAGGAAAGTTTTTATATAAGTACTTGGCTTACCTATTTAGTGCACCAGGGTTTCGTTAGCAGTATTTCTAAATAGAAGTGACAGTTTTGAGTTTTTATATCAATCTAACTTTCTCTTCAGATCGGGAAGGTTATTCAATATATGTTGTTTTTGCTTTTGGTAATAATATTTAACTATGGAAAATTGCCCTGGTATAATCTCGTAAGCATTCTCTGGAAGACCATAATATTGTATTAAGAACATAGCTTTTCTGTTGGAAGAATAAAAGCATCAAACTTTAAAGGCCCTCTACTTCTGTTTAGCAGGAAAATTTAATATCAATGGAACTCTTGTTTCTGTAAAGCGCTAGTTTCAGATTTATGTTCTAGCTATTCATATACAGTAAGCTGCTCAGGAGTAAAGACAGTCTTTTAAAATGCTGGCTGTTCAATAAGCTGAAGGAGTGATTCTAGAATCTGTATATTTTATAGCCTAATTTTTGTTTATTACTAAAAGTTAATGTCCTGCTATGCAATCATTTATTGCTTTTTTTAAGAGTTCTTCCTAATGTAGTTTAAAACAAAGTGTAAAATTGTGTTACTGTGCAGCTCTGGTCAAAAGAAACTTGTGGAAATAAACTTTATATTTTCTTTCTTATAGAGGCCTCCAAAAAGTATTTTTTATGTTTTTTTAAAAATACCAGGTACTACTTTGAGACATACTGTTTTGATTAGGAGGACCCGTTTATATTTTGCTTGCTGTAAATCTAGCATACAAACTAGTAGAAACATAGAAATTATCTACTGTAGTTTTAACTAATATTGAGGATGGATATGTTCATACTTAAAGGAGAAAACCAAAGCTGCTTATTCAATGCAGGAGCAGTAATTATTTAAGACCTTCATTAGCCAATGAGAAAGATAAGTCTAAAATATTTTTGTTATGCCAGAACAAATTCTGCCTCTGAGATTTGAGTCCTGAAGCAGTTATATAAATATTTTATTGGTTTGTGTAACTCCTCATCTTGTCAGTTGTGATTCTGACTGGTGAACTTAAGAAACAAAACAAAAAACCTCGGAACCCCAGAATAATACAATAAAAAAAGGTGAGAATTTACACTAATTTATTGTGCACTATTTTTTACTAAATTTAGCTTTTCACAAAAAAATTAATTTCATCCATAAATGAAATAAAAGACCAATGGAAGTTTCCCTCAATCAGATGTTGAAAATATGCCATGCTCTTAACCATGTCAATTTTTTAACATCCAGAACAAGTCCATACGGCTTTGAATGTTGAACTATTGGTGGTGCTTGTACAAGATACCTGGGCTGCAAAACAACTAAAATTGTTTATGAATATTTTAATTTTTAAAAATCAATTCATTCAATTTAGTTAGGATAATATAGCCAACTAATGCCTATTTTTCTAACTTAAAAATGACTTGGTGGCTAACCATTTTTTTTTGTATGAGTCATTCTAATGCACCAGATATATTTCATGCTGTAATCTGTTTAAAGCAGAATTAAAATTCATACATCCATCCAAATTAAAATACATTTAAACAGCACAGCACTTATTTGGTTCAACATATCCAGTGTACTCTGTAATTCAGTAATATACAAAGAACAAATTGAATTTGCTCCCATAGCCATTAGATAGGGCTAATCATAACCACCTTATGCCCAACTGCACACCTATACTTTTTATTTTTAACATGATTCACAGCTCAATGTTAAAACCTCTGCTTTACAAATAAAAATTCTTCCCTCTAAAGATTTGTATTGAAAGAAAACCATTGGGTTACTTGCCAACTATCTGCAGCTGTTCATATTAAAATGGAATTCATGCACATGCTTTTTTTCCTCTTCAACTTCATGTCTTAGATCTATGGGCAAGAGGCATGCCCCATAATGCTTACTATATATGCTTTTTTAGTTTGAAAAGAATAATACTATAAATAAAGTAGCAAGTCAACACACTGTTGGGGAGAAAAGGTTAAGGGTTTTTATTTAAAATTTGTTTCAAATTCATATCTAAGTATATCAAGCATAGAATTTAGTATCAAAATTACATCTGGGATACAAAGCTTTTCAAACGGCATGGATACATTTGGGACATAAGGTAATATTTTGAGAAAGTTGTCCAATCTGTTTGGAAATATTTTAAATGTTCCGATGGTTGCCAAAACATTTTGAATATATATGTAGCTAAAATGTGCAACAATGTACAGCCAAATACCCCTCACAATTTAAAAAGAAAACATCTTTCATGGCAACTAAATGTTTCATTACCATTGTTGGAAATTTAGCAACATTACACATTTTGCTATGTGTAATGTTTTAGTTTACATAATCTATTTACATAATCTATTTTCACCAAGATACATAGTGCCTAACACATCTGAAATTCTACCAAATTCTAAAGTTGCTGCTTCTAAGAAGAGTTCAGACACAAGTCAAAAAATAATAATAATGGTATATAATGAAATACTTTTTAACAAATGACAGCATATAAAACAGCTAAGAAAAGTGCTACAATATACATAGTTTAAAAACAAACACTTGTAAAAACATTTTATTATATATCTTGACAAATACAAGACGGGGTTTTGGCATTTTGGACACTGGGACGTCTAATACTTTGTTTCTCTGCTAAAAGTACTTTATATATCCAAAATGAAAGCAACCATCAGTGTACATTACAACTGTTCACAACAGTTCTAATATGCAGGAATTGAGGTTTCACTGAAATGCAACCTTACAAGCCAGTCCCAAACACACTTGGATGAAGGAATTTTCAACAAAGTATATTAGGACTGAAATCTAAAGCGTGCATAAACATTTACTGAATTAAGATTTTTTTTCTCTTCATTAAACAAACAATTGCGCCTTTAACTTCAAAAAGACATTTTTAACTTTAAAAATGGTACTTTCTACCAAGTTAAATCCAAATTCTTATCTAAGCAGACGCAGGCTGAGCACATTCTTTCACTGATACTCAAGTGCAATGGCATAGATATGTGCTTTTAAAGGTTTTTTTTAGCATTTTTTTTATAAAAATCATGCCATGTATTTAACATGGACTTGTTTACATTCAGCAGTTTTGTACTAAAATAGTTCTTTTTTGGCAGGAAAGCCCACAGTAAATTTACATATGCTACAAGTTTTACATTTATTTACATGGCTCTTCCTTCCCTCTGTAAAAGATGTTTTTACAATTGTCAAATTCTTTAAACAAGTTCACATAATAGATTACCCTATTATACACTGGCCTTAGTAGTTCAGTTTCAGGAAATGATGCAAAATGTACAGAATGCATATCAAAAAAAGATGAAATTCACTGAAGAAAAAAAAAGATACTAAAAGCTTTTGGCAGTACCAGTCATTACAAACATTCAAGTTGGCACATTTTTGGGTATCAATTTTCAATGCATTGTAAGGATTGTATAAGAATTATAGATTAATAATAAAAGTAATTGGCATGCAATTAAACAAAGGTTTATATAGATTGGCATTTCAAATCAAAATTTGGAATTTCAAGTCCCAAGCATTTTAATGGATGTTTATCAGTGATAGAAAAATGAGTTACTTGAAGAAATTTTAAGTTGATGTTTACAACAATTCTGGGTAAGAGCTCAAAAACATTTCATTTTGAATACTTACAGAATTTCACAGTATAGGGAATAATCATATTTTGCAATTACATTGCCAGTGGTTAGAAATTTGTTTGGCTTATATTACTGCATCCCAAAAGACATACTGTCAAGCATTTTTCTGAGAATGAAAACTATCAATACAATTTGTATAGAGGACAATGACAGATTTGGTCTAGGCTAACAAATTATTTTAACGATGCATCTGCAGCACATAAAAATGGATACAGTGCACAGTAACACCCAAAAGTGAACTATTTAATTAAGAGTACTTCCAAGGAGTGACCTTTCACCATCATACACGATTCAACTACTTTCCAACATGGTGACTCAGTTCTGCATGTTGTGCTTTTATGTGAATTTTGGACTCCAAAATGGATTCATACTGAAAACTGAAACTATGAAGTGTCATTTTCTGTGGAACTTAAGCCTGTACTTTCAGTAAGGTCTTAAGTTGAAAAGTCATGATTTCTTTATCAGCAGGGTTAAATGAAACAGTTACCCAGTGGCTTGGTGGTTTAGGAAGAACACTTGGGGATGGTGGCTCACTGAATTTTGCTCCAGCATAGTTTTGGTTGGTTTGAGGCATGAAAAGTGAGTGGGATAAAGCTGGATTCCAAGTCTGGTTGGTTTGGAAATGCACTGTGGTTTTTCCTTCATTGTGCATGGCCTGCCATGCTACAGATGATGGGTTGCAGCCATGTCCTCTCTCTTTCTTGTGAATTTTCTTCATATGGGAATTCTGATCTTTACTCTTTTTTCTATTATTCAGTTGTTGATGGCTCTTGGTAGCATTTCTGGACTGGACAGATGGAACACTGAATCTTTCTCCACCTCCCATCTTCAAGTTAAATGTCACCTATCCAGGGATTGGGAAAAGTCAAGAAAAGACAAAACAAAGTCAGGGAAAACCTAAGAAAATATGGCATGTGATGTAACCGTAATATTCTTTTGTAAAACAAAAACAATGGCAATGCCAGAGTATATTCAGATTGCAAAGGCAAGAATCAAATTAAGTCTTCAAATTAAGAGCCGCAGTGGTTAGAGTGCAGTACTGCAGGCCACTTCAACTGACTGCTAGTTCAGCAGTTCAAATCTCACCGGGCTCAAGGTTGACTCAGCCTTCCATCCTTCCTAGGTGGGTAAAATGAGGACCCAGATTGTTGGGGGCAATATGCTG
>JANHGD010004662.1:45096-57925 GCA_027560375.1 Imantodes cenchoa | reverse complement strand
AGTAGTTTGATATTGCCTGAGAAGAAGCTACGCAATATTAGATTAATAACTCTTAGTGCCTTTTTGGCAATGTTGTTTCTAATATGAGCGGCTAGCTGAAGACCACTGGTTTGAAAACATTTTCCAAATAATGGATAAGAAATTTGGACAAAGGGCAGCTATAAAATTTAATGCTTTAATCAAATGCTGCCGGTGGGGTTTGTTTTTTGTTATTGTTCGTTATGGTATGTTCCCTATTGGTGGATAGCAAGAATCAAAGCATGTCTGGAGTGCAGCAAAACTCTTCTACAGCATAATCTTGGGTGTGTTTGTTTGAAACTATGGCAACCTGCTTTGAGGTATTAATACATGTGTGCACATGTGTGGGTGGGCGGGGGGTTGGGAATGACTTTCAATGACCATAGTGGGCTTTTATTTCCCTGCTCAAACATGTATAAAATCACACTTTTTGACTGGTAAAGATTGTAATTTTTTTTTCTTCACTACCTTTCCCTGGTCACAACTTCTCTTTTTTTTTTCCTGAGCCATTTGTTTTTCTAATCATCATATATGACAGTGATGGCGAACCTATGGCATGGGTGCCACACATGGCACGCGGAGCCATATCTGCTGGCATGCGAGCCGTTGCCCTAGCTTAGCTCCAATGTGCATGTGTGTGCCGGCCAGCTGATTTTTGGCTCACCACAGAGGCTCTGGGAGGATGTTTTGGGCTTTCAGAGAGCCTCTGGAGGGATGGGGGAGGGCGTTTTTGTCCTCCCCAAGCTCCAGGGAAGCCTTTGGAGCCTGGGAAGGGTGAAAAACGGGCCTACTGGGCCCACCAGATGTTGGGAAACTGTCCGTTTCCAGCCTCCAGAGGGCCTCCAGGGGGCGGGGAAGCCGTTTTTGTCCTCCTCAGGTATTGAATTATGTCACATGTGCGATAGTGCGCACACACACGCTTTTGGCCCCCGAGGGAAAAAAGGTTCGCCATCACTGAACTAGAAGATATAAAGAAGTATAAGAACAACTAGTGTCCTGAAGTGGGCTTATAAGTAAATTCCTGGTTAGTGATACTCTTTTGGAATTTGTTTGACAATTAGTTTCCAGGTAGGGTAGTAGGCTCCAGCAAGACAAGGATATGGATCACTATCTTGCTTAAAGCTAATATTTTGTCTTCAATATTTAATCCCACAAACCTTCATGAACTAGTAGAAGATAAGAAAGTGCAATAGCAATACATCCCCATTTGCTGTTAAGTTTGGGGATGCCAACAGACAAGTTACAGCCAGTCCGAGAATTCTGGATAAGATCAAATATAGAAGAACTCTAGTTAGGTAATCAGCTGAATAACTAAGCTACACGCGATTAGCCTGTTGTAACTAAATACCATAGAACCTTCATACTACTCAACAATCCTAAAAAGTACATTCTGCAGAAGTAATAGACAGAGAATACTGTAGAGATTTCTAAATAGTCCATAAACACAACTATTGTTCACTTCCAATGAGAATCAGAGGATGGGAATCAAGAGAAGAGGAAACATGAGTTTCTTGTCAATCTTGGCTAGAGGCTCTCTGAGAAGTGAGTTTCTTAAGACACAGATTATGTTGAATAAGATCTAAGAATTCAAGCTTAATCCCCCCCAAATCTAAGACTAAACAAAAAAATAAAAGTATAGACAGACATATGCAACACTTTTTTTTGTCAATGCTGCTTTTGCTTACCAATAAAGCTTCATTTTTAGTCCCATGCTTCGTCAGTTTTTGGCTTCTGCTCCTGTAAGCAGTGAACTCATTAAAAGTAATGTAACTTTTAAAGCACACACATCTTTTTAGGCACCTGCTGAAGTCTTTAAAAAAAACCCTAATAGTTTGCTTTCATAAACAGAAGTGTAGCCTCTAAGCCAATTTGTTCCCAATTATTTTAAAGCATTCGTGACTCTAATCTCTCTTGTAGTTTGCTGCCAGAAATGTTAATTTGTCCCCTTCTTTGAAGACTCTTCCAAAATGGTAGTCAGAGAAGAAGAGACTATATGCACACCTTAGCATTTCTAGGGAAAGACTTTGAAGAAGTTGTGCTGGGCTTTCCAAAAGGGGTGTTTTAACGTTTAAAACAGCTCTTTATCCTTCTAGATGTCATAGCTAAAAAAGAATATAGTGGAATTAGAAAAGTTCCAAAGGAAGACAATTAACATGATCAAAGTCTGGAAGTTTCCATATGAGGAATGTGACATTTGGACATTTTAATAAAAAAAAACCCTGCATGATCAAGGTATATAAAATTATGCATGGAGTGAATAAGGTGGACAAAAGAAACTGAGGTCACCCAATGAAATTGAATCCTGGAAAATCAGGAAAAATAAAAGGATTTTTATCTAAAATAAAAAGGGGTAATTTAGCTTTGGAATTCACTACCATGAAATGTGGTGATGGCTACCAGCCTGTCTTCAAAATAGACCAGTTTATGGATATTATGGGAATCAATTCCTAACTGATGGCTGTGGAACTCCTTGTGAAGGCATCTGCTGGGAGACTAGTGGGCTTCCTTGTGCATTTGGTTGGCCGCTGTGAGAACAGCCTGCTGGACTAGATTGACCAGGGAATCCATCAGTCCTTATTTCCTTCAGTTCTTTTAGCAAATCATGCCATGCAGATGTAATTAATGAGAGTGGTGTAATTTTTCCTTTAGATAAATTAAAATGAATGGGTCTAATTCAAAATAGCTGCTTTTATTTTCAGGTAAGAGGCAGCAAACAGTCAAAGGAAATAAAGTGATTTAGAATTAGTGATAACATGCCACCTAGTGGTTTGTGGTATAAATCAGATTAATGAACTCCACCAAAATATTTCACTAAAGGCTCGTTCTATTCAGCATGTTTTTTCTCCCCTTTTTTCTTATTCTGTAGCATGAATAAAAATCTCAAGCTGTCTAAGAATTACAGTCCTGTTTACCATCTAAAGGGGCGATGGGAAGAATGGGCTGATGAACATGTGACCGTACAGAAACTCAACCCTTTCAGCGAAGAGTTTGACTATGAGCTCGCTATGGCCACCCGTCTGCGTAAAGGAGATGAAGGCTATGGCCATCCTAAAGAAGGCACAAAAACAGCAGAACGGGCCAAGAGAGCAGAGGGACACATCCACCGGGAGATGAGAGACATGTGTTTCATCATCAGAACAATGGCTCGACCACGACGTGATGGCAAGATCCAAGTCACTTTTGGTGATCTCTTTGACAGATATGTTCACATTTCAGATAAAGTGGTTGGAATACTCCTGAGGGCCAGAAAACATGGAATGCTAGACTTTGAGGGAGAAATGTTGTGGCAAGGCCGGGATGATGCCGTTCTAATAACTTTGTTAGAATAAGGTCTTTTTCCTCACAGTATAAACCAAAGGGCATAGCTGTATTCAGGATGTTTATCAGAAAGATTGACAGACGTCAAAACTTTCATCTGTACTCAGAACTTATCTATTAATATTTAACAATAGTATCTCCATATGAATATTATTGTTTATTAAGTACATAGATTGTTCTTCCAATACCAGTAGTATCTGGTTTAACTATGTTTGGTAAGATTTCTATATAAAGAATGTAGATGATATAGAAGATGGTTCACTTCAGCTGTCTTATGGATCAGATGGTTACTGGACACTTGGGGATTTTTCAGAGATCTGGTTAGCACTGGGAGCATGAGGCAACCCAGGCTGTTGATGTCGTTGCTCCCTCTTTTAAGTTCATCAATCCCAGTTTACTTTTCGTTTAGAGGACCTCCAGCAGATAAAATGACAGATCAAAACTTTGAAGCACCCTTGGAGAAAGATAAAAAATGAACCCCCCCACCTCCCCCCTCCAAATATACAAGCCCAAGTTCAGCCCTACTTTTTCTCCCAAGAAAAATATTTTTCCTATTTTGTACTGATGGATTGTTAAGTCAGTGGCCTTGTTTAGGGTAGCGGATTCCTTTTGGGGAAATTTGTGAAGTTAATAAACTCCCATTTTGGACAGCATCTTGCTAACTTTTGCTTAGATTCCTTCCAGCCTTACATTAAGGCTATATTAAGTGATTTTAATTAATGTTAGACCCCAACATTTCAGAAATTTATTTTGACAATATGAGTGCATTAAATCTGCTTTAAAACGTGATGAGGTACATGGATATGTGATGTTATAACAATAATTCTTTAAAATAAATCAGAACGCCATTACTTAAAAGATGTATAAAGTAGCTTGCAGATAAGGGGATCCCAATTTTTTGAGTTAGGGACATACTGGATAATTTCCAAACTTCTTGTGGGTGTTCAGATTGCCTATTCTCAAAATGGCTGCCATGATAATATACCCACATATAAATAATTAATTTACCACATTTCTCACCATTTCTAGCACCTGCTCAAACAGAATATAACTTATATCCCCTCTTCAATAAACAGTACTTTTTTTTCTGAGCAGGATACTGAGTTACAATTGCCTGTCATTTTTATCTACTAAAATAGTTTAATGATAATGATGCTGGAAGATACCATTTTGCATTACAATATGCGTTCTCATTTTAAAAAATTAATTTAAAAAATGTAAAAAGTTACTAGTTGAAGGAAACAGAACCTTGGAGATACTAAGTCAGGTATCCTTGGGAGCCAACTGGGGTCCTAGTGTTAGATGAACCATATTGTTTTCTTAATGCTATCAGCTGTTGAAAAGAATTGCATTTTGATATGGTATGTTGTCTTTCAAAGTGAAAGATCCTGCATCTTCTTACAGAAGAAAAAATATATGATTTTGTGTCAAGATGATGGTAAATTTATTCTAAAAGTTGCTACGCAAACATCAGTATATGTGCATGCAGGTATATATAGGTTTTGAATGTTTTTTCAGTCAAGTATCAAAATATGATTCTTGGAAGAAATCATGTGCAAAAATCTTAAGTGCTGTGAAATATTAATAGCATTATAAAGGAAGTTTGTTATAGGCAAATAACATTTTACCTTTAATCAATAAACTTTCCTGCATCCATAGATTGAGAATAAAAGCTTGATTTACCTTACCAATTAGATAAAATAATTACGTTTGAAAAAATGTAATTTAAAAAAATGTTGCTTTCCCAGGACAAGGATATTATTTTAGGTTTTTATGTCAATATTTGGATTATGGAAGTTCACTGAGCAGTTTATAGCATTGATTGGTCTAAATTAAGCTGTATATATTAAATGTTTCTGTCAAGTATAGGAATGTAATCCATTTCAAAATCTTGCTTATATTAACAATAAGTGAAATGCACTGCAAATTCAGTTGATACAATGGGATGAATGAAAAAGAATTAAATAAATTTAATGACTTTTTTGAGATGGAAAATATTTTGTTTTTTTTAACGCCAAAGCAATAACCTATTATTTTTTTCTGAATCAATGTTAGTAGTATTTTTAATGTTACCTGAAGCTTAAGGATTCTAATTCTATTTTATAGCTGCAGTAGCTCACTTTGATTTTTCTCACTGGAAGGAAGGTGATATGGGTAAAGTTGAGACAAAGGTTGCTTTCCCTGGCAAATGGCATTCTATATTGTATATTGAAATGTCTATAAGCTGTAATGAACATTTTAGCAGCAACTCCCATATCACATGGCAAAGTGTATTACCAATTAATAAACAGCTCTGTAATAATATTTAAAAACATCCAATTTCTTATCAGAATTTTTTTAGCAGGAACATGGTTCAACGTAACTAGTATTTTGGCTATGATTCAATGCTTTCAACCTGAGTGTTAAAATGGTCGTATGTCTAAATAAAGCCCAACTCAAGTTTAATTACGTGAATTTAGATTTATTTGCTTTATATCACTATTATCTTATAGTATTTTAAATCCATCACAGGATTGTTTAGTTAGTGAACCCACAAAGACAATAACACTGCTGTGGAAGACCAAAAGGGGGGAAAAGCTATTTTAATTTATTTACATTTCCTTTTGTCTGTAAACATAGAATCTACATATATTCTACTAATAGGAGTAAAGAGCTATACATTGAGACAGAAAACAATGCTGTGTATTCTTTTTAGCAATATAAAGCATGAGCATATTATAGGATAAAATATTCTCTTTTCCATTACCACAGCAGTAAGCATTCCCCAGATAATTCTGAAACAACTTGTACTAGTAACATTCTATACAACTAGCTAATTATTTGAGCTAAGCCATTTGGCTTTTTATTCCATTGCTAGAATAATTTAAAGTGCTAGAAGCAACCCGTCAATCAATACTCCCCCCCCCTAAAATAACAAAAACTACTTTTAAACATTAATGTACAAGTTAATATATACAATATTCATTTGAAATAGAATAGCTGAGATTTCAGCACAAAGTCATTCACTGTCACAGTTAACAGCATTTTTAAATTATTTTTCTTTTGCATAAACATAGAATATAAGCTTTGAAACAACTGTTGCTATTGCCACAATGGCTTTTTAGTTTTTCTACAAAAGTGGACAAGAGCTACTGATTTACTATAACTTTTCTTTTTTTTTCTTTTTTTTCTTTTTGCTTTGAGGTCACAGAACAGTAAATTTTGCATATTAACACATCTACTGAGTTATGATGTCTATCTAGAGTACGTTACCCCATTGCATCAGAGCTGGTGCAAATTGCAGTTTTACAACACAGATCCACTCAAAAGAAGAGAAAAACATCACATTTTGTTTTCTGTTTTGGACAGGAGCAATTCTTGGAGATGATGTGCTACAAGGCTACAACAGAAGAACTATAAGAGTGGTGTGTTATGTTTGTGTGTGCATATGTAGATATACACACAGACACACAAACGCATAAATTTGATGCATATTATATGTTTGGAAAAATGCGTCTGTTTCATAGCTTTAGCAATAAGAAGGTATTATATGTACTATGAATTACTCACTGCATTATGCTTACTTTTCCATTTACTCATTGCTGTATTATATATCTTGATCACGTAGCTGAATCCTTGCCCAGCATTTGTCCCAAGCCTGTAGATCATTTAATGGCATGTGCAAAACGCTTCAATACAATCAATAGGGCAGCTATGTTTCAACAATAAAATACAACAGATACCAATTCATGACATATGACTAAAGATGTGGTGATATTTGATTGAAATAAACTGCCAAGACTGATCAATTGGTAAATTATGAACATCTCTTTCCCGTATTACTTAGGCCAAGTACATACAGTATAACTCAATTAGATTTTATGCTGCTTAAATGTTGTTTCAGTGAAATAGTTAAAACAGAAGTAAAGAAAATTTCTGAATTTTGAGAATGAGAACTAACAAATTGATATGTGAATGACATGATGACAAATACCTGGCTCTCATGAAGAAATAATCAATTACGATTTGAAAGCTTTGTAACTTTCAAAAATGAAAATAAAATCTGAAGAGTCAGTTGAACTCCAATATGCTGATGTGAAAGACATGTTGATGGTCATGCAGAAAATGTAGAAAGGCATTGCAAAACAAGCTACATTATATTGCTTTAAGGGTTTTCTGAGCTGCATTGATCAGTATCAGGTTTGGGACAAACTTTTGTAGTATTTAACAGTTTATACTTATTCAAAGCCCCAAATTTCAATATCTTGTATAATGAAGTCTTCTTTCTTAGAAAGTGTGCGATTCCCAAAGGTTTTACAAGAGTGACTTCTTCCGTGATAGAGATCTCCATCAAGCCACAAAGCAAATTCACCCCTGCAGTGTGAAAAGAATTAGTTTGCCAGATATTAAAAATAATTTTCTTCCCATTAAATGTAGGTCAAATTTTAAATCAACAAGTTTCCCTTCAAAATTCATTCCCTAATTTGAAAGCTTCAGATTGCAATTCAATTAATAGGTTAAGGTAGAAACAGTGACCACCTTTAAGAATTTTGTTAGAAGTTGAGACGATGACATCTTTATTACAGTATATTTGATATAAATGATAAAATGGCAATGAGGAGATAAACAAAACCCGAACTCTTTCCTGGCATCTAGGATCATCTGGGCTTGTTCAGCCCGGATCCAGCAGTCTCATATTAGCATGGCACATGCACAAAGGCGAACTGGGTCTGCCATGGAAATGTTATAATAAATGAATAAAACCAAGAACTTTAACTTCTTTGTGGTTAGTTAGTAGTAACACATTTAAGCCACGAGAGTGCAGGCTGAACAGAAATTGGGCCAAGAAAAGCACATTTTGGCTTTCCATTAAAAACTGGGTTCTAACTCATAAAATAAATTGCTTTTACCTTTGCTAATAACCATGTAAGACAGACTAAACCAAGTAAGAGCCAGTCTGGGTTAATGGTGACAGTGATGACTTAGAAACTAGGAGATGGTGAATTCTAGTCCCCCCCTTAGGCATGAAACCTGGCTGGGTGACTTTGGGCCAGTCCCCTCACTCAGCCCAACTTACCTCACAAGATTTTCCTTGGAAAAAACAGGAAAGGGGAGGGATATTGGTATGTTCACTGCCTTAAGTTATTTCTAAAAATAATAAAGCTGGGATATAAATACATATTTAAAAAAAGAAAAGATAGCCTTTCAGACTTCTTCAAGAAAAAAATGCCACCATTGCCAAGAGGCTGCCATAAAGTAAACACTGTGGGCATGGAGATACTTGGAATCTATATATAAGGAAGTCAAAGAATATAACAGCATATCAATGTTGCATCAAAACACTTTATCAGAATGAACAAAAACTATGAAGAAGTACTAACCCTCCACCACCAAAAGCCAAGGCATCCATGTCTCCTTTAAGAAAAAACATATTGTCTCCAGTCCACTTGAAGACCTAATGGTTAATAAAATAAATGAAGACACACAAACACAGATGAAAGGAAATTATTGCTAAAAGAACAACAAACATCATAAGACATCATTATTAATTTCTGCTTCAGAAAAATCTAGAAACTTTATTTATTGTTAAAATGTTACAATAAAGAATGCCCTTATTCACTGTGATAGCCAACTAAACTTATTTCAATATATTGAAATTCCATCTATCACCTGAATTTCTATCCCAGCCCCCTAAATTCAGTGAATCATGAAGTAATCCTAATTCCCCTTTAGTAATTTATAGAAACCCTGATGTTCTGATAAGAGCAAGATTTATGAATGTTTACCACTAATAATCATCATTCTTTATTGGTTTTGTGGATGTGTATGTTTATTTATAATAGCTTTACGACTGGAAAACTAATTCATGGGAAAATGTAAGGTAACCCTTCATCGCAACTGCAATCTAAATTCTAAACAATAGGCCCCACTATTCAAAATGTGATTCTGCTTATTTTTAACTAGAATTTAGATCATTTTATTGAAACATAAAATGGTTAGACTCATAAATAATGCAATCTCACATATATCATCTAAATAATTTAGATATTTTTTTCTAAGTGCTTACCTCAAATTCTGGGCAGAATGTAAAAAGAAAGGTTTCTCCTGTGCCATAAAACCCATCACTCACTTTAAAAGGTTCAGAAGCGAGAGCTCCAAAAATCTAAAGAAAAGAATAAAAATAGTCCAGAGAAAGCATGGGATTTCCACTGCTTTTGTGCATAATATATAGGAAACCTATCCCATGAATATGATTAGATTAATTGGAATTATCAGGAATTAATTCTATTCATTCCATGAAGTTCAAAACGCAAGCAACCATCAGGTTGAACTACTAAGCCATAACTTCAGGAAGGTATTTAATGGAATTTAATTTTTGTTGTAGACGAAAAAGATCTACTAAAATATCAAAAAGGCTTCCAGATGGCAGTTAATTCAGCAAACATAAGAGCAGAAAACTCCTTTAAGAAGAGGTAATTCTTCGCACAAACATTTGAAAAGCTGTAGCTGCCTGCCATCTCTAATGTTTGCTCTGTTCTTGCCAAATCAGATTCCAATGTTCTTGGGGTGAACATGTCAGGTGGGAAAGGCAGGACTAGTACATTTAAATAGAAAATCATGAGAACAGGGTCAGCACAGTCTGATTGCACTTGTTATCTCAAGTTATCAGACAGAGATCAGTCCAGTTTGACTGATTCGGTATGCCTTCCACTTATTTAAGGAAAGAGTTGGGGAAAAAAAGGAATGCAAGAATATTGCCAACTACTGTTTGTCTCATGTGAACAATGACTTTCTACTCCTCCTACTCTCCCTTTTCATTCAGTGCAATGGAAACCATACACTTCCTTTTTGCTTTTGAATACTAGGCGTAAATGCTCAATTACCAAAGTAACAAAATGCTAATAAGAATGAAGAGTTTAAAAAAATGAATCAGTGGGCTGTTCTTAAAAAAATTGCTCTAAAAGAGTTTGAGTGATAGTGCGACGTGATTATAGTGACAGTAAAGAGAATTTGACTGAGATATTTTAGTGTCAAGGTCAATCCTCTGCTTACTGCAGAGTTCCAAACAGAAACATCAGATGACTGAGCAGCATTTTGTGTAAACAGATCCAACAGATGTGCGTTTGTGTGTGCACATGTGCACACATATGAATGCATAGCTTCAAATAAGTCTTGCCTTCTGGTCACTGCCTGGACAGGCCCCTGCAGTTTCTTTGGCAAGAATTCAGAAATGGTTACCTATTATCTTCTTCCTGGGACTGAGAGGCTCAAAGTAACCCAGCTGGCTTGATGCCTAAGGCAGGACAAGCACTCATGGTTTTCTGGTTTCTAGCTTGGCGACTTTAACCATTACATCATTATGGCTCTCACATCCAACAAATAGAAGCTGCATCACTGCTGAACTGCTCCTAATTTCTAACAGACAGCAAGAATTCGCTTTCCTGTAACTTCTGTTTTGCATTTTGGGTTGACATGGAACAGGTTTTGGCTTTCTCTATGAAGCCTCCTTTCAGATTTTGTATACATCTCTCTTCCCCACAATCTTGCCAACCATCCCAAGATACAATCGAGATGATAAATCATAAGGATTGCTCTCATTTGAGAAAAGATTTGAAATCTAATATTCCTCCACAAGCTTTCCCCTAAAGGAAGTACCAATATTTCTCCCCTTTTTAGGCGTCCATCGGGCTCCGAAACTGGAAGATTCGGTGTGGGTGATAGAAAACAAAAACGTTTCTGCTTGCGTGAGTTAAAATTATCTTAAACTGTCCCATTCTGCATTGGGTTCAGACTTTTCAAACACACACATACACACACAAACACACACATGAAGTCAAGCTGTAGCAGCAAAACAGCTTAAATAATTCTCTAAATGGTTGTACTATTTGTCTAATTTATCCCTTCCTGAAAACTTAATTAATTAATTAATTAATAACACATGTTAGCCAGGGATCACCGATGGCTGCATGCCTCTGTGAAAGGAATTTTTTCAGGTGGTGTTATTTTTACCCGTGGGCTGCCTGAATGCTGATAGACAAACGGGGAAGGCTCCTTTCTTGTCCCTACGCGGTTTATTTGCTCACAGGAATCGAGCCGTCAAACTCAGCAGTGCGTAGAGCCAGCGTTCTTACCACGTGAGCCACTGCAGCCCCCTACTTGTTTCATATCAAGCCACCATGTCTCTAATATTAAATATTACTATGGAAGTGTAAAATATATCCAGGCCTTCAAAAATAATCTATATGCTTATTATAAAGGGAACAAATCCCTTGATATTTTTGTAGATTATTTGTGGTGAAAGACTGATCTGAATTTCTTTTCCCCTAGAAAAATAGTAACACTTCCATATTTTTGCAAATCAAGTATTCAGTTAAATCTACTGCACTGCAGTGAAGTTACTTTGTTTTTGAAGTACCAAAAGGAAGGACAGTAGAAAACCTCTTTGGTATTATTGCCAGGAAGACTATATATGGCAACAGCTACAGAGCCATCAGGGCTTGAGTTCCGCTCATTTAAAATGCTAGAGGTGTTTTGAACTATGTTTATGATCAGCCTGCTATACTGAGTTTTCTTTCTTTTTTAAAAAAAATAATAACATTGAGCTTTCCTGTGTGATAGCTAAGTTGTCTTCAAATTTAAGATTTGTTATGGGGAAGATGGGGAGCAAAGGAAAGAAAAAGTGAACATTGCAATTTCCATACCTGTCCATCGCTGTCTCTGATAACCAGCAGCACTGGTGTGTCTAAGCCTGCCATAGTTCTGTACAAAGTCTTCAAGCTCATGCCATGCTTTGCAGTACTGTAGACAAGTGTCCATGGATAGCCAATAGTTCGAGGAGGGAGCTGTTTTGTCAGCTAAAGAAACACAGGTGCAAGTGAGGCATGTGCACTGAACAAAGTGATTAACCTAGAAAGGGTTTTAATTCATGGGGACAAAACATGTTGCGTTGTTAAACATACAAAAAAAAATATTAACATTTATACTGAATCTTATAAATGCCTGATGCTTTATAGAAACATTTTCAATCCTTACGCTATACAGAAGCAAAATGAATTTGCTATATTGAGTAATTTACCTGGATTTAAGTACTATTGAAATTAGCTGGGTTTCATTTCCAAGTAAATGCTTTTAGGAGAAGAGCATTTAGGTTTTGTGTTTTGCCCTTCGTGGTTATTGAGGTTGAACCTAGCCTGTTCAAATTATACTGCTTCAGGAACTGAAATTGTATTGTTGAATTTCCTACATACCGTATTTTTCGGACTATAAGACGCACCAGTGTATAAGACGCACCAAGATTTCAAAGAGGTAAGCAAGAAAAAAGTTTTTGCCCTCCCCAGCCTCCCAAACCCTCTGTGTGCCGTTTTTTTTACAAAAATGGGCCTGTTTTTTTCACAAAAATGGGGTGGCCAGAGGGTCTGGGAGGCCTGCAAAGAGCTCCTGGGGGCTAGGGGAAGGCAAAAAGGCCCCCATTTTGGCAAAAAAGGACCGTTTTTCACAAAAACAGGGGTGTTTT
>JANHGD010004662.1:19166-32754 GCA_027560375.1 Imantodes cenchoa | reverse complement strand
TTTTGTGGCTCCTGGTGTTTTCTTTTCTGTGGGAAATGGATCCAAATGGCTCTTTGAGTGTTTAAGGTTGCAGACCCCTGGTCTAGCCCAACCCCCTGCTCAAGCAGGAAACTCTATTCCATTTCAGACAAATTATTGTCCAATCTTGTCTTAAAAACTTCCAGTGTTGGACCATTCACAACTTCTGGAAGCAACTTATTCGACTGATTAATTGTTCTTAGTCTGAAAAAAAATTCATTAAATGAAAAAAACAGAAAATAATTTGAAAACTCCTGGAATTTGGGCATTTCTCAGGGTGTTTGATAGGCACACAGTAGATTATTGCAAAAAGTATGTCTATATTCATCTGTACTCTGGCTGAGTATCTCTATGTAAGGCAAATATTGCTGCCAATCTTCCGTAATAGCTCTTTTCAAAGTTGTGCACCAATGGCTCTGCAATTTCTCACTATGCAAAGAAGCAGAGATTATATACTATAAATACACCACAGTTCACAACAATAAATATTTAAGCCTTAGTATTATATTTATATTCACATTCAAGCCAGTTTTATTATAATTTTATGGAAATTGGACTTCATTTGCAACAGTGCTTTGTTATCCTCCAGATAATGCTGTAATACCGATATTTTACTTTCAATGAGTAAAATTTCAAAAACAGCTAAGGCATCAGCACCTCAACTATCCTAAATGGTAAAATCATATGGTATGGAAATAAAATTTAATACCCTGGTAGCCTATAGAACTGTCAATATTTTGAAACCGTATATTGCCAACTATAAGCTGCAAGAAGATTCAGAGTCAAGTTTCATTCATCAGGGCTCAGTTTGAATCCACAAATCTGCAGTGGTGATAAAATAAATAACCTGACATGAATAAACTAGCTAGTGCTGGCTGATTTCTTAAAACAATTATGGTATCCATACCATTTCTGGATGCAAAACCAGGCCTAGAATTTTCCAGCTGGCTCTGCTTCCTGACGCATGGAGCAGTGAAATGGACACACTCCCCAGCATCACAAAGCTGCAGCTATTTTAAGAGCAGGAAGAACCACTGGACCAGACTTCCGTTTTCATTTTCCACCAGGCTCCTTCCTTTTGCACTATCTTACCATTCTGCTAGGTTCGCTCCTGCTGATGTTTTCCACTCTCTCTCTATCCTGTATATATAAAATGGCAATTAAGCCACTGTTGAAAAAGCAGTAATTCTCACCTCTGCCAGATCAATAAAAATGTTACAGGGAAAGATGCAGATATAGCAGAAAGAGGTATCAGTGCTTGATGTAGCAAAATGTGTGATATGGTGGTATCTTAGTTATTAGCTAGTTATTTTGCACTAGTTGTGAGTGCACTTTAGGAGTCCCCTCAACAGCTCTTCTTCTCTTCCATTGACTTAATGTTCTTTTCTTCCAGTGTTTAAATATCATTAAAAATCGCTATTGTATAATTTCTCTGGCAAACAAGCATGGGCCAGAGATTCTTGTAACATTTTATCTAAATATAAGCTCACGCCTGCTCAGAAGTATATCTTACAAAATTTAGTGAGATGTATGCCCTTGAAAGCAGAAGCCTTAGTAGATTTCTATAATAATTATAACAATAGTAATAATTTTGTATGATTTAATCTTTTTTATTTAAAATATATCCAAAATTTAATTTAAATTACTAACATGGCAGGAATATTCAACTAAACAAATTATTACAGTCCAACATGAACAATTTCAGTTGTTCTTCACTGTCCTAAAAGATTCTATATTTTTTTCTATTGGATACTTTATAATGCAATTTGGGAAGTTAAATCAATTTAACCTTATATACTTACAGAAGTTACAGACTAATTTTATAAAACTGAGACGAGGCTGTTGATCTTAATCTGCTATATGGAAAATATGTATAACAGCGATTTAAAAAGCCAAAGATTCATGTGTGTAATTATTGCATAAGCAATATATAATGCCAACAATCCTGTTAGTCAGTTGTTATTCTAAACATGTTTTTAAAGCTTTTATTTCAAACTGGAATAAACAGCTTTCTGCATTGGTTTAGTAAACAGTCCTTGAAGCTACTTCTGCAAGATATTTTAGCACACTGTACTAAAACAAGTCTTTTGCATTTGGTGATTAATTAAATTAATCACCAAATTAAATTCAATCAGTTATTTTACAATATAAGAAATCCCTGATTTTATAATATAACTTATAGTGGTATTCATCTGCTATCAGTAAAGAAGAAAGATTTATTTTGCACCAAACAGAATGGATAAGAAGTTCCTCAGGAAACAATATATAGCCATTTCTAGTTTTATCACCGCATTCGTCTAACTTTTAAAACAGTATCTTCTTACCGTATTTACAGTTCATATTATGCCTTAAAAAAAAGAATAGAACATACATGGTACGGCCTGAAAAAATATCCAGGAAACCTTCAGCTCATTGCTATTTCTTTTCTTATATAATCAAATGAGAAAAAACTAAACTTTTAAAATTAATATTGAGAGATTGAAAAACACATATTTCTGGTTAACATAAAGAGATCTACTTCACATAGTTTCAGAGGCTATGTCTCATACAGGGATCTTGTAATGAATACTAATGGAAAAAAAATACTGTACAATAAAGTACTGTTTCTAACTTCACTTCCATTCACTATCAGGTCTTCCTGATACTCTGCTCCCCCCAGCAGCCCCCAAATGCCTCGACCATGCTCTAGAGTATCCCACCCTTTCAGAGCAGCCCAAATACACAAGAGAAATAAGTAACATTTTCTATGCTATTTGCTAGTGGCATTAAACAAACATAACCAACACACTGAAGCAAATGATAAATAGATAATTTAATTGTTGGAGATGAGAAGTTTCACAAAAATTATTGGAAGACCTAAAATTTCAGTTTGAAATATACAGTATTTAGAAACGTGATGTCTCATTACAGAACTCCTGTCCAATATTCCAAATGAAATTTTGTTCCCCTTTCTGAGAGTCAGAGAACATGCAAGCCACAGAAGTAGACAGATAGACATTAATCACAGGCTGTATTATATTTCCATTAAAAAAAAACCTAAATAGGATAAAAACATTCTGTGTATCAGAATGTATAAACTCACAGATTATCCACATCTCATATTAACACCTGGAAAGCATGTAACATCATCTATCTTACATTTAATACTGTGCCATGTCAGCAATATAAAAGAACAGGCAAGTCAATGTAAAAAACTTCCCAAAATATATTTGCCCACAAAATCTACCACAATTATATTGTTTTAAACTCCAACTTTTAAATTAAAATAGTAAAGTTTTAAACTGCAGTTTCTTAATCAGAGATTCTAAAATTCTGATCTATAATTAATATTAAAAGAAAAAGCAGGCATCATTACTGATTACAATAGCACTATAATAACAATAACATAAATATTTCTCAAGGAATTACCAAAGTATATTTATTTTTCATTGAGTGATGCTTTCTTTCCTTTCTTGCCATAGCAAAAATTAGTTCCTTAAAAAAAAAATCACATTAATTTTAGCTTCACGTGAGTATTTCTCCCCAGCATGCTATCTTTTGCTTTTAATTCCAGGCACAGCAAAGCTCTCCTGGCAGACAGAACATCGTGCTAGTTGCATTGAATTGATTGACAGGATAAACAACTAATGAGTGAGCAGAGTTTTCATCCTGGGGTGTGTCTTTCCTTGGAATGCACAACTGAGACGTTTCTATATTCAAGGGAGGTTGCAGTGCACTAAAGTGCTTAAAGAGCAAAAAAGTTTAAAGAGACACACTACTCTTTTAGAATCCAATTTATCAAAACTAATCCTTTTTATTTTTAAAAATAAAACTAACAATCTTTGTTTACATAAATTCATTGAGAACAGCTTTTGTTGTGATTAATAGCTATTAATGGACAACCCTTACAGTTCAATTATTTTTTTTCTGAATGACAAGTTCAAACAAATGTAATCTTTCATATTTTAATTTCCACATGAGAAAAAATAACCCAGCTGATGAGAACTACATGTATTACTATTACTGTTCTTAAAAGTATAAAGCAATGCTGCAAATATGCCTTTATACTACCAAGTAGACCTAGGGTTCAAAAATTAGAGAAGAAGAACTGTATCAATGCAAATCCTACTTAACTGCAAACTTTTCTTCTGTTGCATTCACTTAATTTTCTTTAACCTGCAATTGTTGTTAACCACAATTACATATATTTCTATTGGTCATACTGTCTGAAATTTTAGTTCAGCAACATCTGGAGGAACACAGGTTTTCTTCTCCAGAATGATAAATAGTGTTTAAATCTCCTTAAGCCTCTGTAAAAAGGTTTAATTAGAAGTCAGACTTTTCCCACTATTAATCAGTGAGTGTCCTTGATATTTGAGCTTTCCCACTGGACTGCCAACATATTTCACTAGGATCCATCTTTTAATAAAGCCAAGCCTGCCATTCCTTGCTCTTTTCATGTGTGTGAATACATGTATAGAAAATCGCTGGTAGCAAACTAAATAGAAATGCTGTTGTTGTTTTTTTCTTTTAATTTTGCATATAGAAAGAAAAGTGCCATCTCCTCTCCCACACAAGCCTACATTTTGTAATCTAGAAGCAGAAACGAGGTCTTCTATGTGTGACAAAATATCCTATGGTATATTGGCTGTTCCCCTATACATTTGGCAGCCTCATGAGAATGGTTAAAAAAATCTGCTCCTCTTGCTTGCTTTAGAATATTTCAAGGGGGAAAAGTTCCACAGCCATATGAATTGCACGAGATAATAAAATAATGTATGCATTATTAAACAGAGCTCCACAGCTTCTTTAGGAAATTAGTTTATATCAATGCATATGCATTTTATATAATTATAGCTTTCTAACAGCAAGTAACAATTAAATTATGATATTCCACGAACCTTGTGATTCATTTGTGGTGCGTAATACAGGCCCCAGGCAATATTTAGAACTACTTTGTGTAGATCCAAATTCTATAAAGGGCTATCAGAGATAACAACACGTCTTTTAACCCTGATCAGATAAGCCAACTTTATATTCCTCCCTTATACTTTTAACAATCTTGATCTTTAGTCCCTTCAAATAATGTCTTATACTCAATTTCATTTTTTCTTTGTCTCTTCCCACACAAGGTTTTCAAAGCTTTAACAAATCTCTGTTGTAAATCAAATATAACAAAGTTATCCAGGTCAATCATTTTGATTTGTTATTTGTGTATTCATTTTAATTATTAAGAAAGTGGATGGTTTCATTACTTTGTGTAGCATTTTTGTGTAATCATTCTTGTAGCCTGTCATTTTTAAATCCACTTTCAAATCAATCTGGTGAAACTTGTTCCTTCTTCAGTAGCATCTTTTAAACACAGTCTATCTATAGAAGAAGACACTCTTAAAATTAACTACTGGGTCCACTGTTCTTAAGTATTAGCCAACATATTTTGGCCGATATGTTGCTTTGCTTACTGTATTAGTAAGGCAAATTTAAGTGTTCTCCTGGTTTCCTATCCTGTCCCAACTTTATAGTCTCATCCATGTGTTTTGTTTAAAAAAATTCAAAACAAAAACAGTTTCCCATGGGAAGGATTTTTATAATAAATTCCAAATTTCTTTTATTTCAAACATCTAGTGTTTTTGTAACTTTCCAAAATCAAACTTCTACATACCCTTTCACTATTTATTGTTTTGTTTTTAAATCCTTAAACTTTTATTTAAAGCTTTTTTCGTTAAAGTTTGAAGGAAATTCACCTGGAGGTTTCAGATTTGTTAATCCAAAGGTTCTTAATAGTTAAAAAGCAGCTAACAAGCAATTTTAGAAAAAGAACTATGCTACCCCAAAGTCCTTTCTGAAAGTTCCAACTGCACTTTCAACAGGATGGTTACTTCCTTGTCTTGCAGAACTTTCAACTTGCCAGACATTGCTATCTTGCGGCCTTGAGAATTACAACTGTCTGAAGCCTTGAGAATTACAACTGTCTGAAGCACTTGTGGTCAATTTTAACTCTTCTGTTGAGAAGATTATCAAAGAGCTTCTCCACTCACAAGCTCTTCATTCTGCTGCAGTGCATTTAACAGAACTGTCCTCAGTTCACCATTTCTTCTCCAGAAGTTCACCCCAAATTCTTTTGGATACACAATAGTTTTCTCCCTCTTTGTTAAGCAAATGTCTAATTATATAATTCTACCACAGTGGAACTGTAGAAAAAAAGTGCTACAAGACAAAATAAGACCACTGAGTTACTTTTTCTGTGAACAGCTTGATGGCGAAAATAAAATTGCTTAATGTTGGGTTAAAAAGAGCTTTTTGTCCCAGTTACAGTCTTGCCTTAAATATTATTAAGAATGATTTTACAGATTTACAGAGTTGAAAGGGACCTTGCAGGTCATCTAGTCCAACCCCCTACCCAAGCAGGAGACCCTATATCTGCCTCTACCTAGGACTGAACTCACAACCTCCTGATTGCGAGGCAAGAGCTCTACCTCTAGGCCACAGCAGCTGGACTTTTTCTTCCCAGCCTGTCTATTACCAATCTTGTTCAATTACCATAGCCCAGCATCTGATAAAGTTTTTCTGAAGTTTCTAAAAATATTGGGAGAAGTTAATAAATAATATTATCAAGGCTTAGAAGGAAAATTAAGCCTTACATTCACTGATCCTGACAACTTATACCTATTAATTAAGAATAAACAACAACAAATGCATCACACTGAGGCCACTAGGAATAAGAAGCTTGCAATTAATGGACCAGGACAGTGCTCCAGTCCAAATGTTAACCAGCTACAAAAATGTAATAATCCAAAAGAATAAAAGTTGAGATTGAAGCTTCTAATTTAAGAATAGTTGAAATACTGGTGTCAAGAATATCTTGTTCCAGCAAACAATTAATTAATTGATAATCTCCTGAATCTATCCTGGAAGAAAAGGAAGAACACAAAATAGCATTGTAACCCGAATTCAATAAAAGTAAAAGACCTATGAACAGCTAAAGTTGAAGTACAGAGGAAAATCTCAGAACATGGGTAAAAGAAACAAAGAGTTAATATAAAGAATGCAGTGCAATGTTGGTTTTGTTGATGTGCTGTGGTTAAGTTTACAAATGCACTTTGCATTTTCTGCTTCTTTAAGCTTTAAGATGTCTTTAAAATAAAACAGGTTCTATTTTCAAAAGCCATTCTAAAAATTCAGCATTGTGACAACTGAATAATTGGGTCACAGGACGATATATAGAATAGACACAGATACACAAGCTAAACATAATAATGTGGAGTCTTCTAGATTGTTGTATGGTTATTTGACTGGTTAATGGGAATATTGGGAACAATACATTTGTGCAAGGTATCAAAATTATGGCTGTGACTGACATAATCAAAGTTCTGCCACTTGCCCATTGGTGTGTATAATACACATTAAAATGAGTAGGTCTTTGATTGCCTGGTTGATCCCATCATTTCAACACTATTTGGCTGTCTTTCCACATGCACCAATTTTTGTTTAAAGTTATTTCTAAGTTCCTATTGTTGTTATGAAAATATAACTAAGAAAGATGTATATATTTACAGACCATTTTGTATTCACTAAATTGTTGTATACTTCTTTGTCTACTTCATTACAATCTTTCGGAGTACCTTCTCTATATGGCTTGAGACAGTGAACTTTGGCATGCATGCATTTTGGGTATGTTCCTGGGCCTTATGTGGTTTATGGTACATTTACTGCAGTGACACGTTGGTCTGGCATCTCTTCAGTTTTTCTATATGCAATTGTAATTTTTTGTGACCTTTTGTTGATATCTTAAGAATATGAATCATAGGACAAGGTATTCATCCTACACTTTCCCCCCGTAACACTGTTCTAGTTCCTGAACTATCCAAGTAGCTATTGAGAATTTTACAATTTCACAAAAATAATATAACTAATACCAATCTTGTTTAGATACCATTAGCACCAAGCCTAATACCTTCTGATTTGATTCAAGATTATTTAGGATCTTTGTTTTGATTTGTGATCTTTGGATTATGTCTGTTGTTAAGTGAATTGGATTATGTCTGTTGTTAAGTGAATTGCTTATGTTTTAACATCTCATTATAAACTGCTTTTACTATTCTGAATATTGTGATTTTGCTTTTGAAAAATGGCTTTAAAATAAAATTGTACTGTTTAAAATATGAATGCAAATTAAGGAAGGCATGTTTTTGAATTATTATTGTGGAAAATGGAGACTTTTCCAGGCTTCTGATATTTAATACCCATTATATCCTTATCTATTTTTTATTTGCAATATTGTCTGTACTATATGTAGAAACTGTCTAAAGAGAAAAATCCTGTATTTATAATGTATATTATGATTATACTTATTTTTCAAATTAATAACTGCATGTCTGAAAGTCTGAAATAACGTCTGTAAATTGGAGAAAAACATGGAGCTATTTTACTGGAATTGGGTAAGAAAACAAGCAGTATTAACAACTGAGAAATGTCTAATTATTTCCCAATAATCAGTGGGAAAAAAAGCTGTTAGGAATGAAAGATTGGTAAGCAAAATTCTTACTGCTCTTGTTAGTCTTTCAAATCACCCCTAACCTTTTGGATTTTCATGTTTAAATAAGCAAACTATTTGTTACATATGTTACATGTAACTGCTGCCTGACCTTTGTTACAGTCACAAAAGACAAACAGTATTATACACTGAGATACCCAGGCTATTATACAACAGAAAAAAAATAAACTATGCAGTCATTAGATAAACATGTATTTGCAACTTTTACTTAACAATATTAGTTGATAAAACTTCTCCATGTAGAAATTAAATAATTTTAAAGAAATGCTGTGTTTTCTAAAGTTGATAACTAGCATTTACTTACCTCCCACTCCTTAACAGCTGTTTCATTAACTGACTCTTCACCCGCCTGAGTTTCAATTTTTTTTACTACGATAAATCCTGGCTCTCTATTTGATTCTCCCGTATCTTCTGCATATATTTCTGGACTCCACTGAACAAAAAATGCATACAGATGTTCAGTCCTTTGAAAGGGAAAATGAAAAATAAATTGATACCCATTCAGATTTGCACAAACTTGGAAATATTGTTTTTTAAGTAGTAATTCACTCTATCTTTTCACTGTCAGTTACTCATGCTTTTCTTTGAAAATCAAGAGAAAGAATATTTATATAAAGTCTATTCTATAATGTAAGCTAAAACTATGGTGGACAATATTTTCAGTATTTTAGCACATAACTAGTACTGATTATGACATCCTCAACAGATTGTAACTCTGAAAAGGGCTTCTTACTTTCATTAGGAAAAACAAGAAGTGAATAGAAGAGGACAACACATCTAGTTGGTAGGATTAGACAACTAGCTAAGTTGGGTAGGACTTGCTTAGTATTCAGGCAACATAATGAAGCTTGATTCAAGGGTTTCTTTAGAAGAAAAATACATGACAGGAAAGATGTGTTTATCTCAAATACACGATACTACAAATAAAAGATTAAGAACTTATAATCAGCCATGACAGATGTTTGCTCATCTAGTCTGGCATGTTCTTCCTAGAGTGCCCAGACAAATGCTTCTGAGAAACACAGTAAGAGAAAAAATTAATAATTCTTCCTATTGTTATCACTGAGAAAGTGGTAATTCTAGACATTCTGTTTCAGAAAAGATTCAGACCTATGGAAATTCTGATTCTCTTATTATGCACGAATTTCTCAAATTTCCAACACTCAACTAACTCTGGTAAAGAACCTTGGCAGCATCACTTGGTCAGCCTGGTTAAAAGACATAAAAATAAGGTTACCAAGCCACAGCTTGGCATGAGCACAGGAAGTCTATGGGGGACTTAGTAGAGTGATTTGTGACCTTCTTTGCTGGCTTCTGCTTGAGAGAAGCCATCAGAGAAGGTCGCAAAAGGTGAACACCTGACCACAAGGCGCTTGAACCATCACAGCTGCAAGCCAGTTGCCAAATGCCCAAATCACAATCATGTGACTGCGAGGACCCTGTAATGGCCAGAACTTCAAGGATTAGTCATAAATAGCATATGTGAAGTACTGAATGATTGGTTGATAAAAAAAGACTATCTGTAAAGAGGCAATTAACAAGAACACAATACCCAAAAGTTTGAATGACTATTGTGAAAATAATACAAAAAACGTAGCCCAATATTATTTCATAATAAATGATCAATTGCTTGGATGATCATTTCAATAAGGCAACGGCATCTCATACAGTTAAGGAGTTAGATCTGCTATAATCTTTATATCGTTCACTTGAATCTAATCCATTAAAAAACAAATGGCCAATTTCAATAAATAGAGAGAATATATCAAGACAAACTCTGAAACTATCAAGTAAGAAACAAGCAACAATTCAGCAAAAAAATACCACACACTGAATTAAGAAAACTGATGACAAGAGGCAATAAAATAATATTTTTTATATTTGAAACCTTTAAATTCAGAAGGATGTGGAATTGTCTCAATTATGAAGATAGCTTTAATATTAATTTAGAAATGGAAAGATAAAAGTCTTCCTCTATAATAAACATACATAGAAAATATCCATCTTACCTTTCTGATGGCACAGCAAACCAATATTCATGCTTCTTATCTCTTTGTGCATATTGCTGCATCAATGCACTTGCCTGTGATACAAACGTTTTTCGCATTGGCTTGCCCACTTTGAGACACAAGAACTTGTATAATCGATGTCTTCTCTTCTCTTTTATTAGAGGACCTTTTATAAAGAGATAAAATGCCAGACTGTGATTGGCAATTTTGCTTTGCTAATTATTAAATATTAAATTAATTACTGGATAAATTTGGGTGCACATTTAAAAACTGATCAGATATTGTTACTCTGCTTAATATTAACTTTAGCTATTATAGCAGGGGTGCATAATATGCAGGTAAGAAGTCTCCATGTGAACATCTAGCTCTCTGTTTACACTTCCTCTAATCCCAAAGCTTCAGATCTCAAATCTGGAAAGTAAATAGTGAAATGGATTCATCAAACAGCACCAGAGATTTAAGACACCCATGAAACCACAAATCCCTAAAATCAGGTCCTTATTTCTTATTTTGGGAGAGCTGTAGCAAAACCAGTATTTTGCACATCTTAAAATATTGACTTTATCTCTTAAGCCCAAATCTGGGAGGGGGGGGGGAGAAAGAAAACAAGTAGATGCAAACATTTAAGCATAGGAAGCTTGCATCCACTTGTTTTCCTTTATTAAACAAATTACCTTACATTGGCAGGTATACTTCCTATGACCCAACCCTAGTTGCCTGACCATGCATTATAAAGTGTGATGAGTTCCTGCTCTCTATTTACAATTAAATAAGCTACCGTGACTAAAGTTATCTCTATTGACTTTTATGATATATGATCACACAACAAATGTTGGATGATTCATTTATTACAATGTTAATCAGCACAAAGTAATGTAGACCTGACATTGTTAAGGAGTGACTTTGACAAAAGGTTACTCAGACTCTGGGAAAGAAACAAAAGCTTGAGAAAGAACTAAAAATAACACCAGCCTGATTTTAAAATGGAGCAGAGAAATTTGTCAGTTTTAAAGTTTTTGTTATTCTACCCCATAAATTAATAATGAAAAATGTTCCTGGACTCTCTTGCTGTGCTTGTTTCTCGACCCTTGCCTATGTTGAGGGGCTAACAATTGGCCAGCAGAAGAAACATTTCTAAAAAATGATCCTCTCAAACAGGGGTGAAATCCAGAGGTTATGAGAGATTCTGGAGAACTGGTAGAGGAAATTTTGAGTAGTTTGGAGAACCAGCACATACCACCTCTGGCCGGCCTCCCTGGGAATGGAGATTTTGCAGTATCCTTCCCCTGGAGTGGGGTGGGAATGGAGATTTTGCAGTATCCTTCCTCTGCCACGCCCACCAAGCCACACCACATCCACCAAGTCACGCCTACAGAACTGGTAGTAAAAACATTTGGATTTCACCACTGCTCTCAAATATCAAATCACCTGCAGACTTTTCAAACTTCCAAATCACCTGTTCTCACAAACTGCTCTATGTGTTTGTGTGTTTTTGTTCTGGAAGAAAGAAATTTCTTGTGAAGGGGAGGGGCTAAGTCTGAATACAAAAGCATGAAGCCACTTCATGATGATGAATGTCTTTAAATACAAAATATAGATTTAAAAAGTCCTAATAACTAAAACTATCCAGGAAACATAGTGCTATGTGTACTTGCTGCAATCATATTCTATCAACACTGATACAAGTAACTTTTGGAAACAGAATACTTTTAGCACTGTAGTGTTTATGGTTAAAAGTAGGACTAATTAAACATAAATGTTGAAACTATGCTACTGAGATAAAATTTGCTTAAGGGGAGATGGAAAAACTATTAAAACTATTTAAGATTAAATTCTGTAAAAACCAGAAACATTTGTAGAAACAATACCGTATATTCAGAAACAGCCACATTGCAAAGATATGGGAGGCAATAAACCAGCAGTCAAAAATACCAGGCCTAGATGAAACATCCATTAAACACTTTAATGACATAAGAGGCAGTTAAAGTGCTAACAGCTCTTTGTCAACAATACAAGTAAGTGTTACATCATCTAGAAATGTAACATGATTAATGGAGAGAACAAGAGAATTTAAAATATACCTTTGCTTTATTTATCCAGCATAAACTTTGTATAAATTATGTAAAATAATATGTATATTAAGTCTGAAAGGCATACAAGTACATATGATTATTCTTTTGAGGAACCTTTATCATAAACAACAAACTACTTTAAGAAATTAAGTTGGAATGAATAGAATTCCCATCCTGTATTTACCTCTATTTTACTCTAATAATTTAGACTCTTTTAATT
Organism: Imantodes cenchoa; assembly: GCA_027560375.1. Taxonomy (NCBI): domain Eukaryota; kingdom Metazoa; phylum Chordata; class Lepidosauria; order Squamata; family Dipsadidae; genus Imantodes; species Imantodes cenchoa. Next base: position 19,902 of record JANHGD010004662.1, on the reverse strand, counting down.
CTTTTAAAGTTTGTGCAAACTTACATAGTTCAAAAATAAAGATATTTCTGACGATAGATACCAAATAGTTAAAGCTATGATTTTGCCACTAATAATGGAGAAATAGTTGGAAAACTGGCCTTTGAACATGACAAAGACACGGAAGGGAAATGTTTTGAATTGTGGATATAGAGACAGGTTACTAAGAATACCATGGACTTCAAGAATCACCAATAAGTTCTGGAAAATTAAGAGGCAAGGATTAGCAAGAAGAAACTGACATATTTTATAAATGTGATGCAAATTAATAATGGAATGTCAGGCAAGGAACGTAGCAAAGAAGATAACAGAAGCAACGAATTGATTGCATCAAAAAACCGTACAGAACCAGGAGAACCAGTGGTAGGCTCCTGCCGGTACGCCCAGATTTTTACTGCAGCTGCCGGTGAGCACACGAGGAGACGCTTCCTCGCGCAAGATTTTGACATTTTTTTGCTTCCGCGCATGCGGTTCTCCTGGTTCTAGATGTTTTTTTGATGCATGCGCGGAAACAAAAAAAAATGCCGAAATCTTGCGCGTGGAAGTGTCTCCTCGTGTGATAACATGATGAAACATACACGCGTGCTCACCGGCAGCTGCGTAAAATCCGGGTGTATGGGCAGGAACCCACCACTGAGGAGACCCATGTTACATGTCCCATCTACAAAAGAGATGGTGGGTCCCAAGAAGAGACACTTTGCTGCCATGGGGACTGTCC
>JANHGD010004660.1:61634-73855 GCA_027560375.1 Imantodes cenchoa | reverse complement strand
TACATTTCCCTTTCTTTTTGAGTTGAGATTTCTGTCAAATGCAGAATACTCTATAAAAGATACAGACCGTATCCTATTTTTTTTCATTCTTTAAATCTTCTTTCCTTTGGGAATTTTGAAAAAGAAAAATTGCATTGAAATAGATAGACCTAAATTGAAATGCATATAGAAATGAATGACAAATATACACAAAAATTTAGGCAATTGCCAGTTGTTCTATCTTTCAAAGTATGGTTCCCAACTTCTGTTTTGTCACATTTATGTATTGATAGTTAGTTAGTTAGTTAGTTAGTCAGTCAGAGAGACAGACAGAATTTATATACTCACATTCCAAAAAGGCAAGCCCAGGAATTAATAACACCTGATTAAATTTATTTGCTATCTCATATTGTCTTTGTGTATATACAGTATTTATATATAATGTACATACTAGTGCCCTGACATGCAGAAATACACACAAAGACTGGCTAGAAATGAGATCGGGGGTAGTGATAACTTAATATGGAAAGAAAGTCCTGTTACAAAAGGCATTAAAATTTATCACATACCGCTTCCCTATGAACAGCATATTTGAGATTAATATTCAAAGGCCTGATAATTATACTCCTTTGTACCTTCAAACTTTTATTTTCAACAGTTTTGTCTTTATCAGTTGAGTCTGAATATACTTTAGATCCATAATGGAGAATCTAAAGCATGCGTGCCACAGGTGGCACGCGGAGCCATATCTGAGGGCATGCAGGGTGTTGCCCTATATCAGCTCCAGTGTGCATGCGCATGCTGGCCAGCTGATCTTTGGCCTTCCAGAGGGGGGAGGTCATTTTTGCCCTTGCCAGACTTCAGAAAAGCCTCCTCCAAAAGCTGTGCGCGTGTGCTGAGCGGCGGAGTGCCAGAGCCGGGATGCCCCACCAAAGGGACAAAGTGAGGCAATGTCAGCTGTTTCCTGGCACCAAAACCGAAAGGGCCTGGCAGAACAGTTATGAAGGTAAGCCAAAGGAAAGGGGCAGGGATGCCAACAGGGCTGGAGTCAATCTGTGAGGGAGTGACAGACAAACTCCATTCTGGCTGAAACAATGGGTGTTCATTGGTGTCCGGGGTTTTTTTGGGGGGGGGGGGGAAGCTCAATAAAAATGGTGGACGTGCAAAGAGCTGAGGGTGAGACAGGCAGCAAATGCTTCCCCATGTGCCTGAATTGGCTCCCAGAGTTCCTCGTGCGCAGCCCCGCCACCCCAGGAAGGAAGCATCAGCAGCAAGCCTCTTTGCAGCAGGCAATGGGCCCAACCACAGGCCGTGTGGCAAGATCCGAAAGGCTCCGGTGAGCACCTAATGAATGAAGGGAAGGCTACAGCCAGGCCTGCCTGCCTTTTGGATCTCGCTGTCCTTGCTGGGAGATTTGGCTCCTTTTCTCCCTTTTCCTGCTTGGCCTTTGGGACATCTTTGTGAAAACCCCATCCCTGGCTAAGCGTGAAGCGACCAAGAAGAAGCAGGAGGAGAAAGAAAGCACAGGCGGTGTTTGGCAGCCCGGATTCTCCTCTTCACCTTCTTGTGGCTTGGAAGTCCGTCGGGAAGGAGAGGCGGAGGCTAGCCTGAAAACAAGGCCAGAGCTGCGCTGACACTACTGCCTTCCTCCTCCCCCCAATGCTGCCGCCGCCCAGTAGGAGGCAGCCTAAAAAGGCTCCCTCCCAAGGTGAGGAGACACGCCACCAAAGCTCACCATGGCTACTAAGGTGAGGAGACCACCTCGGCTGGCCTCTTCACTTGCCTGCCCCAGGTTTTGGAAGCACTGGTTGGCCGCCCCTACCCCCATATGTTTTGGTTAGTGTTTTAAAATGAGTCAGGTGCATGTGCTTGTCGGAGCAGCAGCAGCGGCAAAGGTGGATAAGAAGAAGATGGGACGCATGAGGAAATCCCAGGAGGGCGAGGTGTGTATGAGCTGCCATTAGCTCTTGCCCTTTCCCCTGCAGATGCCGGTGCTTTTCTGGGGTGGTGGGGCTGTGCACAAGGAACACTGAGAGCCAGTTCAGGCACACGGGGCAGCATTTGCTGGCTGCGTGCCCCACCCTCTGCTCCTTCCCTGGCTCGGATCACCTGGTGGCAGGCATGGTGGGGGTCATGCGGGGGCATCGTACCGGCTGCAGTTGACTTTCACCTCTGCAATTTTTATCATGTAAATTCTGAATGGGACGCATGCGCACTGTGATGCGCATGTAGGGGGATGCTTGCACATGGGGGCATGTTGCATTATGGTACTGGCACGCGTGTGCACGATAGCATGCGTGCACTGCCATTTTTGGCAAGCAACAACACAAAGGTTCTCCATCACTGCTTTAGATCATTAATATGGTTACATGCATTTTAAATAATTGAGAAGTCACACTGCAACTGGTATTTGCCAATGAGTGCTGAGGACAAGATATTCATTTCATTTTAATATCTAGATAGGGTTGGAAGTTCTAAGTATTCCTTAATAAATCTTTCTAACACCAGACAACATTATTTGAATGTTTTATTTGATTTATATTCTATCTTTCTAATCAAACAAAGTAGTCAAGATGACTGCAAGATTAGAATTTAAAAGAAATATCAAAGTAATTTGTATTTTCTTTAAACAGTCACCCTACTAATTATAAACAGTTAATTTCTTCAATTTATAAGGAATAAAAAGTCCATGATTTATGTATTTCATTTAAAGTGTAGTTTAATTATTTAAAAATGATTTAAAGTATAGTGTAATTCATTTAAAATATAGTGATTTTATTTGATTTTTATTTGATTAAGCAATATTACAATCCTGCAGCAATTAAATGCATAATTAATGATATATTGCCAAAGAAAAACATGCTTATTTTCCTGTTACTCCATTGGATTTAATATTATGACATTCCATTTTTGTTTACTAAACCTCTACATATAATTCATAATTCTATCAACTCATATCAAGTTCCCTTTCAGTTGTATTTTACACATGGTATGGGAGTGAACATAAATCTAAAAGCAGTTTTTGATTGTTTAGATGAAAATGTGTTGGTGAGTTAGTGAAGGATATAAAAGGGATGACAGGTTCTGAATGTGGGATAAACCATTTTTGGTATTACCAAAGACCTTGGGAAAAAAGAAAATAAGTTCAAAAAACCCCCAAACAAACAAGCAGTGAAAGTGGAATGACTGCAAGAAGAAAAAGCATGAATCAAAATTTAAAAAGTATTAGAAGAGATATTAGCTTCCCAACAGAGTGAACAGACAGTAGTTATAAGGAAATATGGAAGCAGCTTGAAATACAGTGAAAAATTATGTTACAAACTCACAAAAGTACGTGAGTTACATTAATGGGAAGTATGATTTAGTTTGTTATGTGGACAAATTGAAAGAGACTGAAAGGATAAGAGAATGGTTGTTGCAAGAAATGAAGAGAGAAAGATATTTACAATGTGTATAGAGAAAACAGATATTGTAGTTCTATAAAAGGAGTCCAAAGAGGGCAAGAAATGGTCAAAAGAGGCAGAGAAATTGCAAAGCAATGTTGATGGAGTCTCCAGCATAGTGAATGGAATTAGAAATAAAAATAATGAAAATGATCTGACATGAAACTGAAGTGAAAGTGTGCTGGAGACAGTATTTGCAGGATTGGATTATTGGAAGCTCCACTTGTGCGAGTGGAGGGCTCTTGTGCTCATGCTCAAAAATCCAGTCGCCCTCTGCTCGCATGAGGGGAGCTTTGCATGAGAGCACAAATGCCTGCCACTTGCACGAGTGGAGCTTCGTGTGCGAGCGCAAGCACCCTCCACTCATGCTCCAAATGGAGCTATCTGCGTGCACATGCACCCGCCACTCATATGCCCCCCCTTCTGGGCCACCAAACTGGAAAGATTGAGGACCGCTGGAGTAAAGGCTATGACAACGAGCAAAATTTAGGAAGAGCAGATCAACTGGAAGATGTGCAGACCAATTTTATTTCCTCACTAGAGTAGTTAAGAAATGCTGAATGAAAGAAGCATTATTGTGCTGATTTAGAAAATATTCAGACTGTTCGGGGACTTAGACAAGAAGTTCCCTTAGTTGTTTAATGTATTTATGGAAAAAAGGGATAAGGAATGCCTACAATAACATTAGAGTATATTGGTGAGGGGCATATTTCTAAGTGTACTACAGTAAGCAGATCATTTCCAAGTTATTGGCAGATAACCCAAAATATCTGTACAAATATAAAGATAATTATATGTTGCAACAGAAGTAGCCATCATACACTTCATATAGTAAATGTTTATCTTCCTATTTTATCCACACATCCTTTCAGAGCTAGGATAGAGAGAGAACGCTACTCACTGAGTGCTACAGTTGACATCAATATTCTAGCCACAAAGGCATGTTAATTCCTTTATTTTGCTGTTTTTTGAATTCTTAAGCATTCATTCATTCATTATAATAAGTAGAGCTCCAGTTTTACTCCATATACATAGTGCTACATATCAGTGGGCAGTGTTGTCAGTTACTAAAAGGAGTTTGCACAGTAGTACAATTATGCTGTCAACACTTACATGCAATGATATTCCCATATCTATTCTTCATGCGGTTCTCATCTTTTTTAGCAGAGTCCCAGGGTGCAGACTGTCCTTCAAAGAAACTCTGTTAAAAAAAAAAAGGCAGGGGAAGGAATGACACATTAAGGGAAAGAATGTGCAGCAACAGAAATATTACAGAGAAAGTCACACAAAAATTTAAATTATTAGGTGATAGACTATTAGAATTTAGAAACTATCATAACATAAAATATTAATTAGAGATATGCTCCTATAAAAATGATTTGGAAGAAGTGCTCCCGATCACCCAAAAATCAGCAACTCTCTCCAATTTATTAAAACAGTCCCCTTCTTTTCAGTTTTCTGTATGAGCCTGATAAAAGCAGTCAGTTCATTCAACTTAATAGGGCTCTTAAGAGAGCTCACGCAGAAACCTAAGAACAAGAGCAGCTGCTTTAATAAACAATTGAGAGGTGCTGTGTTTGCAGAGTCACAAAACTACTTGAATGACTTTTTAGATGTGCATAGCCCTAATATGTTAAATCTCTCTCCTTGATAAATACAATCTTCATAAACCTTCAAGCAGAGGTAGCAGAAAGCAAAGGCAGATAGATTGATTTAGGAATGTTGAATATTTACAAAATCATAAGGAACAAAAGAGATAGTGTGAGTGAGAGCAATTACATTACAGCTTGTAACATAAGCATCCTCAACCAGGTGCCTTTGAAATAAATTGAATTATATAAGCTAAGCCTACTGTTATTAATATTATTTTTGTATGTGGTTAAATAGTAAGTCCTAAGCTACCCACAGCCAATATGGGAATGGATACTCTCTGTGTGTGAAAGAGGATGCATTTATTCTTAATGGTATAATTTTCATCTCCCTTCCCAGGCCCTGGAGATCTTTAACTTTGCAGAATTCTGGGGCTTAGATGCAGTATTTCTATTTCTGCTCTTAAGGATGACTTCCTTTCAGGCACTTTGGTCATCAATCATGGGCCTCCTTTGGGTGGTTCTGCCAAATGAAGTTAGGTAGAAATATATCAGAAAGAAAGATTTTTCTAGGACTTCTGATCAAACTCTTTCTCTCCAATCTTTCTACGGCTGTTTCTCTGCTGCCTGTATGTTTTTCAGAAAGCTAAGATATTGATTTTCTTCCAGTTTTTTTTAAAAGTTTTGATAATTTTGTTTTTGATTTTATTTAAATGCCTGTATTATCTTGCAATTGTGACTCTGGAAATCTATATTTCATCTCCTGTTTTCTTATACATTTATTAGTTTTAGATTAAAAGGTTAGCTTTAGTCTTCTATTAAGTTTTTAATTTACCCCAGGAACTTTTATGATTGGGCAGATTTTCAATTCACAACAATACAAATATAACCATATGTCCTGAAGAGCTGCTTAAAATTGTTTTAATTAAAGCATATACAAATGAGGCAGGCCTGTTATGTGTGACCCCTAATACATTTTAAGATTATCCGGAGCTCACAGAAAACATTGCTTAATGTACATTTTAAAAAGTCTTTATTTTAAAAGGGTTAAATTTAACTGAGCTGCAAGCTTGGCCTATTCCTTCCATTATTAGCAAGACTTTTGAGGCTGAGAAATTGACATATAAAAATATAAGATAATCCCAAATGAAAAACCTTTCTTCAGTCTAACAAATGATCCAGCAGTTCCACTATTAACTATTCCTTTACAAAGAAAACAGAGGCAAATAAATAAATAAAATGTTAATACTTTGTAAAGGTTGAAACATATGAGTCAAAAGTCCTTAATGTAATGTGCACTTACCAATTTCTAGGCACTTATCTGACGATAACTAAATATAAATAGTATGGTGTGCAAAACAAAGCAATTTGAATTTGAAATAACCTGATTCAAATTTGAAACAATTGCTTTAGACTTAAAACTGACTTTTTCTATTATTTTGTATACTTATGTTTTTATTCCACAGAACTGCTCTAGATTTAAAACACTTTGCATTCAACATCTCTTATAAATGCTTATAGGTATAAATCCTTTTGAATATTCCAGAAATGGGGGAAAAAAACAACTCTGCAAAAATCTACTTGACCCTGAAGGTCTCCATACCAATTCAAAGTTCATTAGTGATTTGGCACAGTCTTCATATGGAAGAACAATTTGTTAACTTTTTTTTGTTCACATCACATTTTTAATTGGATGAACATTTTGACCTAAGGATGGAGATGCTTTCGAATACAAAATGCCCCTTTCTTACCAATATCATTAAATTGAATGTGCTGGCCTTTTTATACAGCACAAGGATGCATAAAAACATTCAATGTCAAGAGGAAGACAGATTAAATCAAGTTGGTTTAAACTTAGCAATTATGACCAGTAAGCTAAGTTGTTCTCTGATGGAAGTGGAAGCACTTTGCTTCTTTATTAAGTAACAACTCATTAACAACAATTAATAGTGAAATTTATTTTAAAGGAAAAATAATAATAATAATAATATGGAAATGTCCCAGCCAAATGACCAAAGAGAAAAACCAGGTGTGGCCAGCGTGTGATGCATCTAGGCCGCGAGTTTGACACCCCTGCTCTAAGTCATAGTACAAAGTATATTTTAACTGTAAATCTCTGGTTACTTAGAGAACAAGCCCTGTTTATTTGGTATTTTGAATGTCAGTTCTATTGCCCTAATTCCATCCATCTAACCATACAAACACACATGTGTGTGTGTCTTCAAGTTACTCTTGAATCTTAGTAACTTCATGAGTAGGTCCATGCAGTTCTTTTGGTAGCAGATCAGAAGTGGCATGCTTGCCTTCCTCAGTTATATTTTTCAACTTCCCCGTGCAAGGTTGAGAAACAGTGACAAGTTCAGTTACCCATGTGGCCTTTGTGTACAAGGGAGGATTCCACCCTTAGGTATCTCCACTCTTAATCCAACGTATTAACCATACTGGTTCGCCTAATCAATAACACACAATAATATATGAAATCAGCTCGTTGTCACCTAAATAATATAAATAAATAAAATCACTGGACAGGTTCTTTTAGTCACAATTGCTGAGTAAATCACAGCAAGGTTGGCACCAAAGGATATTATTTACAAACTACTCAATGCAGCTTTCACTTTATTCAAGGTTATTAACCACTGAATCATACCTTTCTGGGGGGAAAATACAGCTTGCTCTAACAATCAGCATAAGTGAGGGGCAGTGCTGACTACCTTTTTTGATGAAAAGAGAGGCTGAATTTACACAGCATGCTCAACTGAGCTAAAATATATTTAAATAATGTGTAGTTCAGGGTTGTGGAAATCCAGCCACTTTTGTACTAGCATGTTGGGTATGAGCCAGATAGCTGCATTAAGACATGTTATGGTTTGTTTATTTGGGTGTAGTATATTAAGTGAATGAATACAGCAATTGTGATTTGTTAAATGAGGTTAATGTTTAGTGCATGCTTTGAGCTCGATCACTGTGTCTTTTTCCTGAAATTTCTCAAAAGAGCATTCTCTAATTCTCTGCCTGGAGCTTTCTACAATACCTTGTCCTGATTTAATACATCTCCCTATCCTTTAGGTGTCCAAACACCATCATGGACTCAGACATAAAGTAAAGAAATAATGTCCATATGTAGATGCTGACTCATTAGAAGATTGCTACTATCTGGTTTATGTATGCAACAGTTCAGGTCAGTCAATGTGATACTCAGTAGGGCCATTTAGTGCATAATAAAAAAAATCAAGTTTGTTTTTTATTATGCGGTAAAGAAATACTATGCATTGTTGTATCACTGCAGCTTGTTTATTATTTATAAAACAGAGTTCATAAAGTTTAATTCCAAACTTTCTTTACTTTTTCTTTGTTTATAATCTTAATTCGACCTTCCCACACTCCTCTCCAGGAGCAAAATGCAAGTTTCTATTCTTAAATTAAACATGAGAACATGAATAAATACCAGGTAATGCCTGTCACAACTCAGTTAAAAAACTTTTTAAAAATGCCTGGACTGTTGTTTAAACACATGGCATATTCTAAAATGGTGAAAAGAGTACCAATTCTGCATATACATTTAGTTGAGAAAACGTATCAGCTAAAGAGGATAGATAAAATATATGATTCCTCAACTGCTATTAAAGAAAACAAAAGAGGTATGCCCTAAATAAAAAACATGTTTTGCTTCATGTATAGACATAATGCATTGTAGTTTAAATTTTGAGAGGTCATAATCTGGCCAAAGCAAAAGCTGGACTATTTAAGTTTTTGCTGAGTTAAACCTGGAGAACTTTTAAAGAACAAGTAGGGCAAAAACGATGTACATTTTTGGTTTCTCCCTTCCTCCTCTGCATAACCTCTGTGCCAGGCCACCTGTCGATTTTCCCAGTGCCTTTCTTCTTAACTTCTGTAAGCCATTGTGATGCTTGAATTTGAGTGGCATACCAATGTAGTCTGCCACACTATCCTCTCTGCCTCTTCTTTCTTACTGCCCCCCTGGAAGCACCAATCAATCTACCTAATCAACCCAATCAACCACTTAAATATGACCCATTAATCTGCTACGGCTGCTACGGCTGGAAAAAAAAAAGCCAATGCAGTTCTAGGCTGCATTAACAGAGGGATAAAATCAAGATCATGTGAGGTACCACTTTATAATGCCTTGGTAAGACCACACTTGAAAAACTGCATCCATTTTGACTGCATCAAAATATGTTGGGATTCTAGAAAGAGTGCAGAGAGAAGCAACAAAAATGATTAGGGGACTGGAGGCTAAAACATGTGAAGAACACTTGTAGGAATTGAATATGTCTAATCTGATAAAAAGAAAGGCTAGGGTGAGTCTAGACAGCAGTCTTCCAATATCTAAGAGGCTGTCACAAAGAAGAGAGAGTCAACATATTCTCCAAAGTACTTGAAAGCAGGACAAGAAGTAATGGATGGAAAGAAATCCAATCTAGAACTAAAGAGAAATGTCCTGACAGCAAGAATAATTAATCAGTGGAATGGCTTGCCTTCAGAAGTTGTAAGCATTCCATCGCTAGAGGTTTTGAAGAAGAGATTGGATAGCTATTTGTCCAGAATAATATAGGGTTTCCTGCTTGAACAGGTAGTTGACTACCCTCAAGGTCACTTCCAATTCTGTTATTCTGAGACTGCAGTTCCAAGTAGTCCCAGCCAAATGACCAAAGATAAACTGGGAAAGGCAGAGTAATCTCAACACATCTCACAGACTGCATAATGACATTTATTTATTTATTATTTATTTTCTTTCATAAATTCAATATGATGCATGAACTTTTTACTTGTGATTTCTGAACAACTTTTGTCCTTAAATTAAAAAACTTGAAGAGCAAAAATAGTCTTACCTATTTAATTAGAATTTTTACAAAAAGGAAACGTAATAGAATTCTAGCCCCTTTTCTTACTTTCAAATTCAAGATAGTTTTTTTTAGAAGCATAATTTTTACATGAAACTTACTTTTCATTTATCTGAAGAATATACAAGGCAGAACGATTAAAATTCTAATTTAGCAATATACTTCTTGGCAAAGTAATTAGCTATAACTTTAAATAATGTGTCTTCAAAATTTATGTCTAAGACAATGAATAGAATGAATAGATAAGATTTTATAATTCTCCTCTTATATAAATCTCTTAGGTACAATATGTACATTTATAGTGTAATTAATGTACAGGGTATATTATTTCCAACTTGTGTACCAAAATTTAGGCTTGTTTGTTCCCCTTCTGAAATAAAAATGCTACCAGGAGAGCTTAAACAAATGCTTGCTTTGCAATATATGTTGCCTTTTCACAAATAAATTCCATTTTCTATTCTTTATAGCCTGTAATTAAAGTGTTGTTCCTGACTACATCTCATATATTCTACAGCAAGTCAGTGAACCTTGGAAACACCCATAATAGAGGAAAGTCTATAATATTACACCATAAAATGAAAGCTCTCCATGAATATCAACGACTTTGCATTTTCAAAACTATCTCCGAATGTAATACATAAGGAAATGAAACATCCCAATAGACGAGCATATATATATTTTTCTGAGCAAGATACATGCCTGGAGACTCAATAATCTCTTTCAGATTACCCTGCTCTTTCCTCATCAATTTTCTCAGGATATAATTACACATCTCAACTGTACCACCCAGGACGCTGCAAGTACAAAATAATATCAAGATATTTAAAATTAGAGGTCCCATTTCCCACAAACAGTTTCATTATTAGCTAGAAGAGTACATATGTCAGGATTATATACTGTATCAGGTATTGAGGTCTTTCATGCAGTATATATACAATTTTCAAAGACAATTCACTTCAGGATGAAATGCTCCCGGTTTGCTCATGCCATTGGAGAGCTGGTCGTGAAGGCAGCGTGAGGCTCCGCCCACCTGCCCGGACGCTGCCATTTGGGTTCTCTTACCCTCTGCGCAGGCACAGAATACTTTGCACATGTGCAGAGGGTAAAAGAACCCAAATGGCGGCATCCGGGCGGGTAGATGGAGGCTCACGCTGCCTTCGCAACCAGCTCTCCGACGACCAACAGGCAGAGTGAATCGGGAGCATTTCACCTCGATTCACTTGTATAAGCTGCAACTAAAATGACAGGTGAGCGTAGGTTGGATGTTACTTAATAAATTGTCCTAATTATTCTCAATATTTTATTTATCAAAATGCAAATAAAAACCCTAAACTCCAAGGAGGGACTTTTAGCTCATTCAGATTTTAGATTCCGTATAACTATCAAAAATCCCATCTATAGCTTCTTATTCAATACACCAGCTTAAGAATGCTTCAGAAGAGATGTAATACAGACCGTATTCCAATTCTTGTTTCTATAAGCAGATCAAACAGCAGCAAAATTCTGAGAACTGCTGAACTAGAAAGGCAGTAACCCATATCAAAACACCACACAGTGATACTACTACAGAGGCATAGACTTTGTTTAATAAGATTCCTTACAATGTGAGCCAAGTGTACTTGAACTGCAAGTGTGGACACAAGCAGGTACAAAGTATATAATTACCAAAAGCAAATTGATGAGATTGATCCTAGTCCTACTAAAACATCTCAGGATGTGCTCTATCATCTCTGCTTTTTTCCTCATTATGTAGTACCACTACTAAACCCAGCACATGGTCGTATCAGATTTATTTTCTAATATTTCTAGTATTTATACAAGGCCTAGAGGTGTGCTTCAAAATGACAGTAGTGCAGAATGCTAGTATTTTATTTTGGAACATGCTTGGTTATCAGTTAATTTTTGTTAATTAAAAGCAATTTTTATTAGCAGATCAAGTTGTATGGGCACCACCAGAGATGCTCTGAGGTATACTGCTACCCACAGATATCTGGTGCTTAACTTTTATATGCAGAATGGGCAACAAAGACACACAATCCAAATGGAAATCCATTCCTCAAAATAGCTTACTTGGTAGAAAGAGCAATTTTCAGGACAAAGAGAAGTAGATAGTTATAATTCAACCTATAAGGTAGGTATAGGATAAATAGGTATCCAATAACTAAACTGCCTTTGGCCTTTAGAAATGCCTCCAGAAAAAAAATCAAGCAGGAAAGAACATTATATTATATTGTGTGTGTGTGTGTGTGTATACTATATATACATATGTGTGTATACTATATATATATATATATATATCCTGTCTTTCTGTCCAGAAATATGAAAAGAATGCACTAGAATAGGAAGCA
>JANHGD010004660.1:8943-19169 GCA_027560375.1 Imantodes cenchoa | reverse complement strand
ATTTCCTGTGCTCATGTCCTTGTTTATACTTATACTTGTTATCTCGTACATGTTTGACAAGCTAACTAACTACCCAACTAAATATTCTGCTTTACCATCCCCCCCCCCTTTTTTTTGCTTATTTTCAGGCTTTGATTTTGGACTAAATGATAGATGCCTGCTATCTTGATGAACCAGTTGTAAATAGGCAGATGGAATTCTGTAACTAAATAAGTTTTCATTTGACTCCTATTTCCAACTTAATGCCTTGTCATTTAAATCGTGTCTCTGTGTTCCTGTTCTTTTCCTACACAGTCAATCTTTTTTTTTTGTTCTGTGCCTTTTGCTTTCTTATTAAAATTGTGACAATCTATTCTTTGTGGCTTTAGTTCAATTCATATTCTCTGTTCATCTTGGTATTCTGATGTAGACTTAGGGATATGTGAAAGTTTTGCTTTACTTTCATTTTTATAGCTCAGTGGACCCTAACCTTTTGGGCATCAGGGACTAGTTTTGTGGCATTTTTTTCCCCATGGACTGCTGAAGCATGTTTTCGTGCACTATCTGGTGAAAGATATCCCAAGAAATATCTCTGGATACCACAGATTTGGACAATTTTCATCATTCCCACATTCGCTTTTTGGGAAAGCTGGTTGAGAAGATGTTGGGTTACAATTCTAATAGATCATATAGAAAGCAGATTGTCTGGATGTTTTTAGGCAAGTTTCAAATTGGGATATGGTGCTGAGACAGCTTTGGTTGTGCTTGTGGATGACCTGTGGGAATCAGGATGGGTAAATCTTTCCTGTCACTCCTGGTTTTTTTTAATAGCCTTTGATATCACTGACCATAGCATCTTTCTGGAATAGTTTAGGAGATTATGAACAGGAGGCACTATTTTGTGGTGTTCTCTGGCACCAGTTCCAGTTGGTATAGGTGGGGAGGATGTGATATATTCCTAGGCCCTCATTTTTTGTGATGCCTCAGGCTCTCTTTCCTTTCACCTTTCAAGTTTCTACATCAGGAGTGTCAAACTCGCAGCATCACATTATCACGTGATGCTGTGATGTATCTCAACCCCCCCCTTCGCTAAACCAGGGGTGGGCATAGCCAGAGCATGACGCATCCAGCCCAAGAGCCACAAGTTTAATACCCCTGTTCTACATGAAACTGCTAAGGGGGTCATCCATAGGAAGAGAATAAACTATCAACATAGCTAACCTGAAGTACCCAAATAAAGCTGTTAAGATTCTGCCTCAGTGTTTGAAAACTATAGGGGTTTGGTAAAGAGGGAATAGGCTCAACCCTATCAAAATCACATGACTCAGAACTGGATAGATTTTTATCCTTGAAATTTTCCTCTTGCCTCATTTGGATCTAATGTGGCAGTTCCCCTTTATTCACAACTCTTGCTTTAAGAGTAGATGATAGCTGTGGCCAGGAATGCCTTTGCACAACTTTGTGTACCAAATGTGCCAGTTCCTGGATTCCAAGGGTTTGGTTATGTGCATTCATTCCTTAGTCACCTGCAACCTGGACTATTGCAACATACTGTACATGGGGCTGCTTTTGAAGACCATTTGCAAACTGGAATTGATCTAGAATGCAGTGATGCAGATAGTTATGGCACCTCCTGGGTTATGTGAAAGTTTTGCTTTACTTTCCTCCCCATGACTGACAGTCCATAAGACTGACAATATTCATGTGAAACTGCTAATCGAAGTGTGATTGACTAGAAGGCACTGTTTGAGCTCCGCAAGATTTGGCAGGGTGAATCCACAGTGCACAAGTGGCTGGGGAGGGTATGTAAGTAGTCAGAGATCTTAGAGGAAACAGATCTCTGGAAACCTTTTAAAGTAAGGATTCATACCTGAGATAGGGATATAAACAGTACTGGTCACTTTGTTGAATGGTTTTTGTTAGATCTGGTTGGAAGGAATTGACATCTCCTGGTCTGTTAGAACTCTTAGCAGTGTTCCATACTAGTGACCCTAGTATGTTTCTGCATTTCCTTTAAGAGTTATGGTTTAAAACATTTGGCTGTTTTGGATGCCCTAGGAAGCTTGGTCTTGCTGTACAACATTTTTATATTTATTTAATTGAACCATGTATGACATTTTAGGGAATACTTCCCAGTTTAGTTAGATCTATTATGTAACTATTGGCTTATTTTTTTGTTTTAAGCAGGTTATTTAATTTGGTATTATCTATATACAGTTTTGCTTCCAGGCATTAATCCTAAACTATAGAAAATTCTCTGATCTTATTGGCTTTATTCAAGTCTAAATAAAACAAGACTGCAGGCAGCCTCTGTTTTATGCCCTAAGGAGCTCACAAGATTACACTGTTAAATTTGATGGTAAACTGAGGAAGCATATTAGCAATTTCTGTTTTTTAAAAACACCTTATCACAATTATTCTCTTTAGCACTTAATAACTGAAACATTTTTTTTAAAAGAACAATTTCTGTCCTTATCTCTAATGTTGGATACTACACCACATGATTCCATCCTGATAAAACAGAATTTTTTCCTTTGTAGAAGACCTAACATATCTCAATATATTCTCTCCTCCGTCCCCCCCCCAAAAAATCCAAAATTCCTTTCTCTTAACCCCTATGAGTTTTATTTAACTTTGGCTGTCTATTCAATCTTTCACATGAAACAAATAATATAAGGAGAGAATGAGAGAGAGAATAAATCATCTTATTCTGAATGATGAGTTGCTTAAAATATCCGGAAAGATAGAAGGCTGAAAGCTCAAGCTAACATTTAATACAGTAACAACATATGAATTTTTGTAGCAGGAAGAGTGTCTGAAAAAGTGACAGGATGACAAAAATAAGTGCATCAGCTCCAGCTATGTTCAGGCTATATGCTTATGTTATACTGTTTTCACCTAGGCTCTTTTTATAGCACACAATTAAACTATGGACTTTATAGCCATCAAATAGTACAATGGGCATCAGTGATGATTTTAAAAGATAACAGGATATTTTCATCATCGATCAGGTTATCAGTGGCTCTTAGCCTCGACTATTTATTCCCCTGGGGACAAACATGCCTTGAATGACAGCTGCAAGTAAGGACTTATTTTATTGATTAATTGATTGATATTGTGCATTTGGGTCCCTATTAACTCCTGCCTGGAGGTTTGCAATTGCAAGGGCTCAGAGAGACCAACTCAAGATCATTTAGCAGACTTTATGCCCAAGGCAGACTAGAGCTTCTGTATAGCACCCTAGAATCCATCTTATGAGAATCTGGTTGGCTACCATCTGTCATTAAATGAGCCTTTGGTATGATCCAGTATTCTTTTCTGTTATGATATTACTGTCTGTTATGTCTTAGCTGTCTGTTATGTCTTTGCTAAATAAAACATTTTTTTCCTTGCTCAAAGATCAGTGCTTCTAAAATTATCAAATACATTATGAGAACCTTCTATCAAGTTTCTCTTCCTTTTGTACACTATACATATATACTGTTTGGAATTTGTCATAAACTTGCGATTTTTACTGACCAGTCTCTTATAATTCGTATTTTTTACAATTAATATTATTTGCTAAAATTACGGAATACAAAAGAAAAAAGTCTACACCATATACAGTGAAGAAAAATATGTTATAATTAAAATGAAATAATGTAACATGACTGAATAAAAGTATCTATGATATAAAATTAATTCAATCATCAATCTTGTCATCAAATGTAGGTTACGCATATACACAATATATAATACCATCTTCTCAGTGTTAGAACTCAGAAACTCTTAAAAAGCAGCCAACAAATCTGTACTCCAAATGCATTCCTTAAAATTAGGAAAGTTAACTTTCTTTCCAAATATACAGCATTTCCAAATATACAGCATTTCCTCTGCCATACTGTAGATCTGACAAGTTCAAAATTCAACATCTCATTTAGACCCTTAACTAGTGTATTTATTTGTCCTGTAATTTTTCATGCATTGTATTACTTTGACCAAGTTAAATTATACTAAGTTAGGTTGATGGTTTAGAATATCTGCAGTTCATTCTGAACAAATGGAATATTTGAATGTATAAGAGTAAAGTATAGTTAAAAGGCATGAATCCACCATAAAATAATAGGCTTGTTATTTTTTAAGGACATAAATGTTCACCCTTGATACCATTTTCAATTAAATCCAACTGGAGTTTCAGGGAAGTTTTAGGTGAAGTTAATGATAGAAAATGACCTTCCTTATCAAATGCTTTTCATGTCTCATTACCGCATCCTTCATTGATAAAGCTATTAAGCTGCGAACCACTTACTTTCATTTTTTAAATTTTTCTTCCCCTCAAAGCTCGTTCTGACAATAAGGTATTACCTTTCTTTTAAACACTCACTAAAAAGCTATTGTGCTTTTAAAACAAATCTTCCTTCTCTTTATAGATCAATTGGAGAAAAAAGACCTTTCCACTGCAGATAACTATGAGTATTAAAAAAACAAAACAAAAACCCACCACCACCAATCGAGGACTAGTTCACTCCAAAATGCCAAGATTCAGTTGTCCTTACTGTGATTTTCAAATCTACATAAAGAAAATAAAGTGATCCAAAGCTATCATAAATAGTTATCATACAAAACTCTCATATTTTTAGTAAATGACTCTTGATGGACCTCTGACAGAATAGTAAGAGATGGGGACCAATGAAAGTAATTCCTCTGCAAAGCTTATCCATATGCACATATATACATATTGAGCGCACATATGGAACTTTTTAGGAAAGTTCATAAAAAATTACATTACACATACAAATTTCATTCGTATTCTATGGGTGATATATATATAGTCCTCAATCTCTAACAGAGGCCTTAGAAAAGTGCAATTGACAGCACTTAAAAAATGAAAAAGAGAAAAGTGGTCAATGTGTGACATAGAAGCATAACTTCATTTTTCAGTATTGAATTAATAAGACCTGGATCTACTTAAAACAAAGAATGGATATTCCTCATGTCTAGAGGTCCCACCTGAATACAATGGACCAGTATTATTCACTGTCTAAAGACAGGACATCAGAAAACTGGTATTTGCTGATTTTCTCTTTTTCCTGAGGTCTCACAGTGCTCCACAGTATTTTAGTTTTCCAGAACAATTTTTCAAAAGGGTGATAAAATGGAAAACAAAGCTGTTAAGCAATTTAGTCCTGACAATATAGACTTTGGCAGGAAAAAAAAAACCCTGCTAGAAATAATTCAAAGCAATTTCAGCCAAAATGATCATTCTTGAACAGTTTTTTTTCTTACAGTAGTGCGAAAAGCTCACCCTTGGTGTTATACATTTTTGCATAATGGATAGCCTCTGTTGGACCTGCTCTCTAGTGGTTGCATAACTTCCTGTGAGAGATATTTATAGGCTTAATATGATATAAACATTCTCTTCTTACTATAGCAACAAGTACATAATTGCTATGATAGTCAAGCCATTTTTTTCTGTCTATAAAGTTTCTAATTTATTTCTTTAACCAGCAATTTCTGCCTTGTGGTTTATTATGTAACTCACTATAAGCTTCTTCGTTCATGCTGCCTCTTATTTGATTGAGAGAGTGTTAAGTGCAATGTGAAAATCTAATTATATTCATCCAATTTTGTTTTGCATTATCTTACTTGATATTCCCATGTAACATAGGGCTTTAACATTCTGCAACTTCTTTGTCTTTTTAAAATGTTTATTTAAAACTTTGTCTGCATAGCAAATATCATTTATGTCCTAAGTCCAGCTATAATTTTATTTCTCAAAAGCCCTCTTCTGGACTTGCTCATTGTTTTTTTTTAAATAATATTTTAAATTAAAGTTTACAAATACCAAAATAAAAAAATTTGATGCAAGCTAAGGAAATATAAAAAGTAAAATTAAATTAAAAGTGCAGAGAAAAAGAAAACAATTTAAAAAGGAAAAAGAAAACAGATTATATAGAAATGACTTCTCCCTTCATCAACACAAGTAGAATGTATCATCTTCTCTGATATTACAGCAAAAATCTCCATATTTCATCTTTTAGCCAGAAGTACATTTAAAGCCTCGTAATTGAGTCTAATCAACAAAAGTCCATTAAGAGTTACCATAAATAACCAACATATATTAAGCTTGATCAAATAAACCTTATTCCTTTCCTTTTAACAAATATTCCTTTCTCTGAAAATACAACAAAGGATCTCTTCTTCACATATTTTATCTTTAAACAAATCTTTAAAGCCTCATTCGCTCCTGTTCAAGAAAAATCCATTAAGAGCTGCCAGAAACAATAATACACATACATAATCCAACTTTATATTCCTTCCATTTGCTTTTTAGAATTCTGATCTTTAATCTCTTAGTGTTCTAAAAGTGGATTTCCTTTCATTTTTCTGTCTCTTTTCAGAAACTCCTTCATGAGTGTAACACACCTCTTGTGTAAATCCAAAATAAGAAAGTTAACTAAGTCACTCTTCTGATTTGTTATTTAATGTCCATTTAATGATTAAGACTTCAGTTTCATTTGTAAATCCAGTTATATCATTTTCCACATTGTTGCATGTCATTTTTATTTCCATATTCGAAACAGCCTCAGCCTCAATCTTATTTTCTATTTCTCTTTTAAATCCATTTTCATGATAGCAGATAGTCTTAAAAGTAACTTTTAAGACTAAAAGAAAAGTTTCTGGTGTCTGTCTAAAGGCCCCAGATCACAGCTTGGACAAATATGGCTTTCCCTTGCCTCCCAGAGCTCTAAAACCCACCAGAGACTTCTGTCTTATGGTCTCTTCTTGGTGAGCCATTATATGGAGTTCTTCTAGGGATAGGCAATTCCAAGGAGCTGATGTGTTCACTGGCTCTTCGTTCTGCTGCAGTTGTAAGCTCTGCTCTTCAGTTCACCATTAATTCCTCAGAAGTCATAGATTTGATTATTATCAAAAGCTGAGGTGAAATATTCCCAGCTGTTGGCTGGAAATAATCAATCTGTGAGAGTCCTCATAGGAATTTATCTAAGTATTTTTTTGATTGGAATACAGATACCTACTACATTTCATATTTCTAAAAAGCAATGTAATTTATATTAAAGAAATATAAGATTTTTTTTGATAAAGTTTTGTTCGTTTGGTTTACAGAATTATTATGGTTCTGAAAATTCCAATAACTTTTTGATAACAAATTGGCAGGACAGAAAATAGTGTTAATGAACATCTAGATCTATATTTAGATCTTTATATATTCCATATAGTACTTTTATTGTTTACAGTGACTAATTTCTTCCCAGGTCAGGAAAATCTTTTAACACTACATATCCAATATGTTTAGTGTGTCTACATGATACACAACGTTTATAAATCATATGTACTTTGTTTTAGGTACAAAAAGTTATTAAATTCTTCAACTGACAGGAATTAAAAACAAATAAATAGATAATACATAAATAACATAGACAAATGAAAACTATTATTGTAGCATGTCCATCTGAATGCAGAGATAAGGCTTATATAGTTCTGGATGCATTTATGTATCCTCTTTTAATTATGACATTAAAAGTTTATTTGGGTGATCTTTACTGTCTGAACAATGTTACAGATGTTGATTGAAAACTGGACTTTCTCAGTATTACACCCAATACTTACTTTTAATTAGTCTTTGGTAGCTGGAAAAACAGTTTAATTCACTCAATTTGTTTTGCTGCTTTAATTCCCCAGCTGCATTTAGTATTTGATTGATCTATTGCAGATCAATTCCATTTAAGAAAGCTGTATAAATCAATTATAGATTCTATGTTTTTACTTTAGAATTCTAACTTGTTTAAGCACATTGAATATTTTTAATTAAAAGATGAAATAAAAACTTCTTAAAGAAGCAAACAAGCAAATCTCTATTTCTTCAAACTTACATTGTTCTATCTAAAATGGCAATGTCTTGCAGAGTACTGCTGACAAGGAAACAATCGCAGCAGGCATATAGATCAATACTTAGTCAGAAGATCAAACCAAGAAAAGAATAAGAAATTCCAGCACAAGTGATAAATAAAGTGATATATTTCAGCAACATCAAAGATTCAAAGGGAAAAAACAAACAAACAAGGAGCATGAGAATACATAAAAATGGATCAAAATTATTGATGCTTGAAACCAGCAAAATAGAGTTTGATATATTTGGAAAGAATAAGAAAAGCTTTCATCATTTGATTCCAGAAATTTCATGAATGGTGCTTATTTTCCCAAGTTCTCAAGCTTTACTTCTGGTTTTGCTATCTCATGACAATGTGCTACCAAGGACTAGGTGGTTTGCCAAATTCCTCCAAGTATAAGTCATTAAGTGATCAGCTGACTGATCCATACCCCCCATTCTATCCAAAAATAGAATCTATTCATTCTTGGTAAATCTGAATAGTTTACTCCAGTTCTTCATATGCTTGATCTGAGAATGACACCTGTGAGGCATATCTACGATACTTGATAGATTAGCTTCCTAATACCTGTGAAAGGATTTCTGCTCACTTGAACCCCCTTTTGAGAAAAGGATGGACATCGATTTATGAGGATTACTTGAACCCACCTATACTTCTTGAAAGGTGAAGCAATCTATGGAACAACATCCAGGAGTTGGTTCCTCCTGGTGCTCCCTGAACGAGTAGCAACCTGCTGGTGACATCATGATGACGTCACCGAACCGGATCGGTCGGTGCCGGTCCACGGGCGCTGCCATCTTTTTAAAGAAAATTAATTTTTTCCCTTCTGAGCATGTGCAGAAGCTGAATTCCGGCACTGTGCTTGCGGTCGCCATCTTTTTTTCGGCTTAGGGTTCGTTCCCCCCGGATTTTTCGTTACTGCGTATGCACATGCCCACAAGGCGAGGAAGGGAGGGAGCGAACAGGAGCGAGGTAAGTTGGAACTCACCCCTGATTTGGGCTGGAAAACAGCCCCACCCCCACCTTTATCCACTGGAGTTGTCCTTCTGCTTTCCCTGGTTGCTTCCCTGGGTCCTGCACTACAAAAAAACCATTGAAAAATCAGAACGATTGGCTTTTTTGCAGGAGGCTCTCCTAACAGGAAAGGAAGGGAAGGGACTGGTGAGGAGAAATACACCAACCAGTATGAGGAAACCTCACAGCTTTGTAGCAGCGCTGCTGAATTTCAAAAGAGAACCCAACAGTTCCTCCTCACATGAGTTATTTGTGCTTGTGCAAAGCAAAACTTTACTGAAGGAAAAAAAAAAAGCAATAGGAGGAATCAGGGAAGCAACCTGGGAAAGCAGAAGGACAACTCCAGTGGACAAAGGGATGAGGTAGGTGGGTTTTTTCCCCCAGCCCAAATGATTCGAGGCAATGTTTATTCTCAGCAGAGCCAGGGTGGGCAGGCAGTGGCATGAAGTTAGTCCACAAGTCTTAAAGTTGCCAAGGTTGGAGACCCCTGTTCTAGAGATTTCTTTACTCATAGTTTGTGCTGAGTAGCTCCCTACATACATGTGTGTGTGTCTGTGTGGGTACTATCACCCAGAAAATGAAGGGAAAGACTACAGTGTGGTGATCGGAAAGATAGGAGCCGCTTTTGCCTCTGCTGGTAGTGGCAGCGCAGAGCCCATTGCCAGGGTAACAAGCAGCTACTGAGGCTACGGCGGGGCAAAAAGGACTCAGAATGTGAACGCCTTTAGGCGAGGCGGCATGAAGGAGACTGCCCAACAGCAGCAGGTTGCATGGAGGAGGGGCAATGGACGACCCCCTGCCTCCCCTCGCCTGCTCTTTGTGTGCATGAAAACAAAGCGCCACTGCCCTGAACTCTTGCTGCTCCCACACTAACGCCCCAGCCCCGCTCAATCATCCCTCTTTGCTGGACTCAGAGCCGAAGCCAGGAAGGCCAGAGGGTTGGCTGTGGCGGCAACGGCACTCCAGGGCAGCACAGCCCTCCCAGTCACAGGACACTTTCTTACTTCTCCCGCTGCCAAGAAGAAAGAAAGAAAGGAAGGAAGAAAGAAAGAGGAAGGGAGAGAGAGAGAAAAGAAAGACAGACAGACAGGATAGGGAAGGAAAGGAAAGAGCAGAGGGTAGGGGAAGAGGGAATGGAAGGAAAGAAGGAAAGAAGAAAAGGGGAAGGGAGGAGAGGAGAGGGGAGGAAATGGAAGGAAAGGAGGAAAGGAAAGGAATAGAACAGGGAAAAAGAAAGGAAAGGAGGAAAGGAATAGAACAGGGGAAAAGAAAGAAAACAGAAGAAGAAAAGGAAAGGGGGAGGGGAGGAACTACAGCTACAGCTCTGCAATATCAGACTGA
>JANHGD010004659.1:32926-43171 GCA_027560375.1 Imantodes cenchoa | reverse complement strand
TTTGCATTATCCTTCCCCTGGAGTGGGATGGGAATGTAGATTTTGCAGTATCCTTCCCCTGCCATGCCCATCAAGCCATACCATGTCCACCAAGCCACGCCCACAGAACCGGTAGGGAAAATTTTTAGATTTCATCATTGGAGTGTACCTGCACGGACGGGTGCTTTGCGCACATGCAACATTTCTGCACATGTGCAGAGCGTTTTTTGATGATGTCTGGGTGGGTGGGCGGAGCCTC
Organism: Imantodes cenchoa; assembly: GCA_027560375.1. Taxonomy (NCBI): domain Eukaryota; kingdom Metazoa; phylum Chordata; class Lepidosauria; order Squamata; family Dipsadidae; genus Imantodes; species Imantodes cenchoa. The sequence continues at coordinate 42,933 of JANHGD010004659.1, read as the reverse complement.
CCGCCACCGCTACCAGTTCGCCGTACCGGGTTGAAGCGGTAGCAACCCACCACTGATGCAGATCATAGTTGGAAGAGTCCCCTACTGCATCTGTACAGGGAAAACAAACATCACTCACTTTCCTTTCCATGGAAGAGACTTAAAGATGTGTGGTTTCAAAGGATAAGAGCTTTTTCAGGACCCGCATCCATATTTGACATCTTCCGTCTGATATGTCCACTAGTGCAGCAGCCCCATCCTTTTGGGCACCAGGGACTGGTTCCTTGGAGAGAAGTTTTTCTGAGGACCGGAGGGGATGTGACTTTGTATGCTGCCTACATCCCACAGATGGGGTTTTACTTGTTTGCATGGCCCAATTTTTGGCACGGTCTGCATCGTGTAGGCATGATGCAGACTGATGCCAGTCCACAGACCAGGAGTTGGGAACCCTTGCAGTAGTGGACTACTGAAAATAAACTAAAAAAAATGTGTTTTCCTTTCTTCCTGTTGCTTGCGCTAGAAGGGAAAAGTAGCAGAATTCTTCTAACATTCATGATGGAGGGAGGGAGACTACTGTTTTCACTGGTCCACTAGTGAACCTATTTATTTATTTTTAAAAGACCAACTGTTTAACCTGTCTTACCTGCAAAGGGAATTCTGCTATATAATTCTGGTATCCAACCTGAAGTGAAAATATTTGCTTATAATAAAACGAAGAACTGCAGGAAGAGAGCATAACGCTTCCCATCTCAGCACAACTTTGAAATACTAACTTTAATGCAGAGCAAGAAAAGATAGATAGAGATTAAGGATAATTGGACACCCCTGTCCTCAAGAGATGGTTAAACGGTGATCCTAGTCTCAGAGTATGCAGGAAGTTCAGATGAGCCTTCTGTCTGAGAATGTCAGTGTGTTCTATCAGTCAATATTGAAGAACAGAATTAAGCAGCAAGATTAAAGACTGAGAATAATTTTAAAATATATACCAGTGAATACCGGTAGTAGTTTACTTCGAATGAGTTTATTATCTCCAGGACTAGATGAATTGCTTCCTCACATACTAAGGGAAAGGAGGAACCAAAGAATGACAGACATCTATACCTGGAAAATTCTACAAATGTGTTGATTTGAATTTCATCTTTGAGCAAGGGGCTAATTTTGATGGCCTTGATCTGATGTTGAACTTGATATTGCATTCTTAAATAATTCCACAAAAAACCCTAACTTGTCAATCCTTTAAGATAGACCAGATTTGTATCAATTAGCAATCTCTTGCTCTACAGTGGAAAGTTTTTCCCATGTAGAACTGCAGTTGTCAAGGTTATAAACTAGGATCGGGTAGACCCAGGTTCAATTCCAGTCTTCAACCATGGGAATGAATTGGATGGTTTTGAGCCAATCATTCTCCTGTAGCCCAATCAAAAACTCAGGGTTGTTGTGGAAATAAACTGAAGGATGATGTGGAGGAAACCACCATGAGTGGCAATAGGTGAAAAAAGGATATATATCAAACACAAAATTAAATGTTCAAAGCATTTTGCATAGTTGGGAACAAATCATGTTACTCAAAAAATTATATGGAGGAAACCTTGTTATAATGAAAGAGGAATTTTAATTTTTGGATGAATGGATTGACATACAGAGAGAGAGACATACAAACTCAAGAGACTTTTCAGAGAGAAATGGAAGAGTTTACAGGTACAAATGAAATAGTCTACTCTAAGCCATTGCATGTTCTTAAGAAGTCTTACCTTTGTCCTTCAAAGTATTTTTTTAAAATCCATCTAAGTAAATGTAATCCTTGATTTATTATCACAATTGGGACCAGAATTTCTGTTGCTAAGTATGGCGGTTATTAAGCTAGTCACCCCCAATTTTATGACCTATTTTGGTTGTTAAGCAGATCACTGCAGATGTTAATTGAATCACACCATCATTAAAAGAGCCCAGCTTCTTCCACTGACTTTGCTTGTGACAAGTCAGCTGGGGCAGTCGCAGATGGCAATCAAATGACTGAGATCACTGCAATCATCATAAATATATGCCAGTTGCCAAGCTTCCAAATTTTGATTGTGGGGATATCTTGTGACGGTTGAAAGTACAATGACTGGTCATAAGTTACTTTTCTTCAGTGTTGTAACTTCAAACAGTCAGTAAACAAATGGTTGTAAATCGAGGACTCTCCGTATAGAAAGGGAGAACAGTGGGTCCATTGGGATTAGCTCTTCAGGACTAAGCTTTGGGGTAACTTGTTCATAGTTCAGTTAGAATCAATATGTTTATTGGAATAAAGGATAAAACTCTGGGGTGACTTGATGGGATGGGGGAGAATAGCTCCTGCTTTGTATGGCAAGGGTACTAGTTAAAATTCCTGGCACCCCCTTTGAAAAGCACATCCAATTGACTAAGATTGAGCAAAGGCCTCTGCTTGTGATCTGTAGAATTGTTTACCTGCGGTTAAAATAGGGGAGTTCGGCCTTGACAACCTAAAGACTTGTGGACTTCAACTTCCAGCATGGCTGGCTGGGGATTTCTGGGAGTTGAAGTCCACAGGTTTTACAGTCACCAAGGTTGGATACTCGTGAGTTAAAGGATAAATACATTTTTTTAAATCAAGTTCAATTCATAGTGATGTTCAAGCTCAATTCATGGATGGCCACATCCATGGCTTGGTATTTCTTCTCTTTTTACTCTTCACATTTATCATAGTAACGATACCTCGGTGGGCTCTATTTTTACCGTAAAAATATGTAAGCAGTGAAGAGAAACAACTGCTCTTGGCAAAATTGGAAAAGCAACAAAACTGAGGAAGGATGAAAGGGCAACAGAGAAAGACTTTGATGTCAGTAAAAGATCACTGCTTTGAGGCAGAAGGCAAAACAAAGCTGCAAAATTATCTTAGCCCAGCTAGGAGTTGAATCTAACATTGACTTTAGATGTATCTGTATCATCAACATGTCATTCAGAAACTGAAGGGTTGCTAATCAAAGGCTTTCATTTTTACCAGAATCCTGCAATAAATGCAGAGTGATTAATAGGGAGTTTCATCTCTCTGTAAAGAAAAACTTCTTGAGAATTGCTTAGGCGGTTCTGGTTTTGCTGCTCTGTAACAGATGTAAGCAGACTTTCAGATGATAAATCCCAAGATTCAACATTTGATGCCTTTCATCTAATTGATAAGTTGCTGGTTCTATTCTAAACAGATAACTTTAGCAGAACTCGGTTCTATTTATATGCCCTATGAAATTTCACCATAAGAATGCTCACTTCTTAGACTTTCATTTGCCTTGCAAACTGCTCCAAAGGTGGTTTAAACATAGTTTAAGTGTCCTCTCCTCCCCCTCTAACACAAATTCTAGCTTTCTTCTTTTGCAGGTCTTAGCCATGAATTAGAAACAACAGCAAACATGATTAATTACTGACCAAGTTTTTGTCATATGAGGGGGTTACAAAACCTAACTGTATACATGCTTAGAAAGCAGATGCCATATTCAATGTTATCCAAGTTAACAAAAGAAAAGGAGCAGGCAGAGAAGGGAGATATATTTGCCCTGGGATTAAGAAAGGATTTTTATTTGCAGACCATCATTTTATAAGTTTCACTTACATTTGCTGTTTTACAGTTTTTGCAATGCTTAAGGTTATAGGGGAGAGGAGACAGAACAAAAAGAAATGGGAGGTCCTTGCTGCTTTCTGAATTTGATGGTTCTCTTGCAAATGTTTCATTGCCCAACTAGATAGTGCTAATGAGGTTGGGTAATTAATTGTCAACAAGAAAGCAATCAAGCTCAGAAAGCATCAAGGACCCCACAGTTCAACCCTGAGCTACAAATGTTCTTTTCTATTGGCATATGAGACATTATGAGACATTGGTCTTCTTGCTCACACTCACTGTGACTGTCTTCCTCAGGAATATGAATTCACAGTGCTTCCCAATGCCTACATGATCCACATGCCACATGCGCCCAGTTTCGACATCACCAAATTCCGTTCCAACAAGCAGTACCGTATTTGTCTCAAGACCCTCAAAGAAGAGTTCCAGCAGGATATGTCACGCCGCTACGGCTTTGCTGCATTGAAATATCTCACGGCTGAGAACAACAGCTAGCACCGCCAAACTCTTAACGGAAAGCAAACTGAAAAGAGGAGCCGTTTCATGTGTGTGGACCCCGTTCTTAAATTGTGGGACACCGTTGGTTGTTTTTGGTTTTGCTTTGTTTTTAAACCACATCGAACAGTTCTAACGGTAGACCTTTGGAACAAGATGTCTCTGGACGTTGCTCAAAAGCACCAGTCATCCACCACCTACAAAACTTTGGCTTGATTGACCAAGAGGTGGACACAAAATGAATGGGTTGGGGACAGCACTACCCACATCTGTTGGCAGCACACAGGGTGGCAGTAACTGTGTAAAACAAATCTTGATTCTTAAAATTGCACACCGATCTTCTTTGGAATATAGGCTTTCATGTTACTATTTAATAATATCACAGTTTTTTAAAAAAAGAAATGTAAAGGAAGATCTTCAGATTACTATCTTGTGAATTAAATGAACAAAAACAGCCCCTACCTTTCCTTATTAAAGGAATTTGCCTATGTCACACAACTTTTGTCACAGAGAACGCTATACAGTAAGCTGAACCAGACTTCCCCGTCAGATGAATGGGAATCATATCCAACCAATGGGACTTGTGATATATTATATTCTGAATATTCACAGCATTGTGTATGCACTTCTGTGGCATCACTCAGTCATTGCTCTTATGCTGCAAGATGGACTCTTCTCCAACTCCCCACTACTGTCACCTGCTCTGTTCATATCCTTTTTTTTAAAAACCTAAATTGCATCCTTTCACACCTCAGATGTATCCCCAAATCTAGCCATTCTCCCCCAAGAAAATCTGTGCTTTTACTGACCTGGAAAGATACCCATCACCTTCAATTTTTGCTTCCATTTTATAGGGTTTGTTGAAGTCTTTCTTTGCAACACAGATCAAATTGAAATCTAAAGTATTGGGAAAGAAAGATTAATATTTGATTAATTAATAAACTCAGGTGATTGGGGAAAATCAATCCAATAGCTCTTCCACTCCACATCCCTTTGGTGTGAGTGGACATCATTACTAAGCAGGAAGGTGGAACCACAGAATTACAGACTTTGGGGAACTAATTCAATCAAGTGTCGTTAAACTAAAACAAAATCAAAATGAAATGGTGTATTGGTGGGGGAGAAAAGAACGGGAAAACCTTGATGGTCTTTGCTTGGGAGTGAATCAATTCAATTAACTCCTATTATTGTATGTAGAACTAAGTATGGCTGAGAATCTTGAACAAGGAACATTAACACATAGACGTGCAACCCAACACTGGATATTTTATTTTTTTTATTATTTCTTCAGTATTAATGTTGTGTTTACATGGATGGAGGAGTTGAGGTTTAATGCACTACCCTTATTTGGGGCTATTTGTATTTGGTTGCAATGTTATTCAGAGAGCAGAATTTGAATAAATCAGAATTATGTCTCTCTTCCTTTCCCCAAGAATGTTAAGAGTCTTACCAACATCCTTACATGACTAGTCACTGTGCATTTTGTACTATTAATTAGCGATCCCATATTTTCTCTTTGGCAAGGCCAATGCGACTTCTTTCAACTTTTATAGTGAACTGTCTGGGTTCCAAAGATTTTCCAGGATTTATGCATCAGTGCTGATCTATAACAATTACACTCAAGAGATCAAAGCTGCTACTTCAAGTCAAAAGCAGGAGAAGAATTCTTGGCTTGGGATTTTGTTCAGAACTTCCAATGAAACAATAGTGCATGCTTAACATATTTCTGTTTCCTTTTCTTCTACTGAAAGATTAATACTAGAGCAGACATATCTTGCTTCTTTTGAATTCCACAAAGCTTGGGAACCACCTGGAGCTCAGCAATCACATTGCTAGTAAATATATGCACTGCATAGCTGACATATGCATTTGGTTCCAAAGAGACCCCAAAATCACTTTAGAGGATTTATGTTCCTATTCAGATCATGGCTTTATATAAGAATTTGCAAGAAAAAAGGTGGAAACCTGAAGAGGAACCGCATGAGAACAAAATTAGGAGAAGGAACATCAATCTGTCCCTAGCATAATTAGCTCTAAAAAAAAAAAAAAAAAACAAGCCAGCAGCAAATAATAAAACTTGCTCCAACAGTAGTTGACTATAATACTATGCGATTCTAGTGGATGTTTTGTAAAGCTGAGGGAATAAGAAATTTGAATTAAGAAGTTTATTTAAATGTCCATGTTGGACTTCACAAGCCTATAGAAAAATCCTGAATGCCAAGACTTGCATTGCTCAAAATTTTCTGATGAAATTCATAACTCGTAATTTCATACCTTTTATGTACAAAAATATAGGCTTTGGGGGAAAGACACATAAAGGTAATTCCTGTGAGTTGAAAGATTTACATGGATATGTTTCTATAGTTTTATTGGCAGCAGCATGAAAGTCATTTGCAAGAATCTTCTTCCAGGATTATTCCATGTCTGGTGGTCATCATCAAATAACTAACCAAATACCTCTCTGCTTCAAGGTGCATATATGTGAGAACGGTAGGCACAAGAATGCATTTCCCTGGGCAAAATGTTGCTTGCAAAAAGTGCCTAGTTTGGGAAGCCTGAATAGTCAAAGAAAATAGCTTTTTGGTTTCTTATACAGCACAGCCTAACATAAATTGTGGTCAGTGAGAAAAGCAATAGGACGAAAATGCAAATGACATCGAAAGAATTGCTCACTCCTAGCAAGCATTGACTAGTATACCTATAGCAAGAAATGATAGAAAGTCAGGTTTGGTCTGTTACTAGTTTATTCTCTGAAAAAAAATATTTAAAAACATATTAAAGGATGAGTCTTAGAGCAGGGCCTTCAACCCCCTGCAGTGTACAGGGCCATACACAAACTTATACAAAAGCAGACTCTAAAGTTTGGATGCTGTGATATCAGCGAAACATGTCTGAACATAGAATAATGGAGAGAACCTCAAGTGGTATCTAATCCAACCCATTGCATAGTCTCAAAGACCAAACATTTGTGCACCCTGGTGCACAGGCAAAGCAAATCGGCTGCATGTGTGTGCAGATCCCTGGTGACAGCCTTCAAGCAGTCATATGAGATGGAGAGAAGGGAAGCAGAAATGTCAATAAGTGTTGACATTTTAAGCATGATCTAAATTATAGTTCAATGGTAAGTCCAAACCTGTTCATTTCTCCATAGAGCGTTTTTATATATAGTCAGAATGAGGGTTTTAATTGTTATGAACCTGCCTCAAAAAGATAAGGACCTAATGGGCTTTGTCTTGTGTCCATTCTCCATTACACTGATACAGCTTTCCTATGTCCTGAAGCATCAAGATGTAGATAAGTTATGACAAAGTTAATAGCAATAGCACTTAGACTTATATACCGCTTCATAGTGCTTTACAGCCCTCTCTAAGCAGTTTACAGAATCAGCAAATTGCCCCCAACAATATGGGTCCTCATTTTATCCACCTCGGAAGGATGGAAGGCTGTGTCAACCTTGAGCCTGATGAGATTTGATCTGCTGAACTAGCAGTCAGTTGAAGTAGCCTGCAGTGCTGCACTCTAACCACTGCACCACCTTGGCTCTCCCCTTCCGTTCTCTCCCCTTCTAGGTTCCTGGTGACTCATCTCTCCATCCAGAACTGCTTTGAGATGTATTCCTTAGCTCAGGTGCACCACAGCCAGCCTCTCCTCCATGCTGTCCTCCAGCTCCTGGTCAGGAATTTTGAGCTGACATTCGAAGAGGACCATTTCCTCCAACTGGACTCCGGCGATCTCGCTACTGTCATCTCCTCCGATGACCTCGAAGTGGCTTCCGAGCTCAAGGTCTATCAGGCGGTACGGCGGTGGGTCCAGGGCGAGCCCAGCAAGCGTAGCCCCTTCCTCGGACAACTTCTGCACCATATCCGCTTCCCCCTTTTGGGTCCCGAGGAGCAAGACGTGCTCCAGGAAGATTTGGAAAAATGGGACGATCTCGAACTCAAACGAGAAGTCATGGACGGCCAGGAAAGGTTACGACAAAGCCGCGGGCTGCGCCAAGGCATGTACAAGCCGCACATTCTCTGCATCGACACCCAGATGTGTGAGTATCAACAGCTGGAGAGTGAAGAGGTCCACATGAGCTGCTACGAGCCACAGGCTGAAACATGGGAGAAACTTCCTGGCTTACAATCGTTGACCCACGCTTGCTGTACTTCCAACAAAGACAAGGTCTACCTCTCGGGAGGCGTCTACAAGAACGCGTACTCCAACGCCGTCTACGAATTCGACGCCTTCACCAACCAGTGGCTACAGCTCCCGGCCATGGCGGTGCCCCGGGCAGCACACGGCTTCGTGTTCGACCGTCAAAAACTCTACGCCATGGGAGGCTGGCGCAGATTCCAGAGTTTCATAAATATGGCCGAGACCCTTGACCTCAACGTGGGGACCTGGACTCCAATAGCCAAGTTGCCCTTTGCACTGAGCCACCCAGCCTCCAGCGTATTGCGGGAGAAGGTGTATCTTCTAGGAGGCGCCACCGGGATCTCCAACCACTGGCTGTTCCACAAGGGTGTCTTGATCTACGAGATGGCTTCCAACACGTGGACACAAGTGCCTCTGGCGACTGGCTTTTTCGCTGCGGGCGCGGTGGCTGGCGAGAACGGCATCTACGTCATTGGGGGTTACACTGAGAAGAAGAATGAGGATTGGCAGGAGAGGACCCTGGTGCCTGAGAACCGCCACAGCACTCGTAAATGCTTATTTGTCAATGAGTTGGGCAAGGCGAATGTCAACGTGGCCGTTCCCAAGCTGCGGCGAGGTTTGGCCAACGCAGCGGTGGTTCGCTGCGGCAAGCGGATCTACGTGTTGGGCGGAGAAGATCTGTCCCAGCGATACAAAGTGATCTACCACTGGCAGCCAGGCGAGTCTCGCTGGCACCGGGCCAGCGCTGAAATCCCCGTGCCGCGAGAAGGCATCAGCCGATTTGGTTGCGCGACTCTCTTGAGGCCCAAACCTCACATTCTCCAACTCTTCCAAGTGACCTCGGTGGTCATTGTGTCGGCGGTCGCCAAATCGTAGTTCCCACCGACCTGTTCATGTATGAACATCAGGCAAGAATTATTAATACATTCTACTCTAATGTTGTACAATTGCTGCTGGCTTCTGTGTGCCTTTGCCCTGTAGCCTATCAAGGTTACTACCAAGACCACGGGCCACAGAACCATCAAGTTGTCCCATAGATTGACTTTCAGATGTCTCCAAAGCACCAAATCCCAGTAGCTTCTCAACATCTCAATCCAAAGAAGTAGTTGTACCCACCTGACACCTTTTAAGACTCAAATTACCATCTGCTAGAACTTCGCGGAGTTTGGGGGACCTAAGATTTTAAGTCACTGTTTTCTTTCTCATTCTTTTCTTTTCAATAAATTAGAGTGGCAAATTTATTGCAGAATTGGGTGGCTGATTCTGATCGAGTCGTTGGATGAAAGAGGGTTTATGGAGGTCCTTCGTCTTCGAATCAATTTGAATCAGGACAGAGCTGGAAGAGACCTCGGAGGTCTTCTAGTCCAACCCCCTGCTCAAGCAGGACACCCTAGATCATTTCAATCCAATCAATCAATATCAATCAATCAGAATAGGGCTAGAAGGGACCTTGGAGGTCTTCTAGTCCAACCCTCTGCTCAAGTAGGAGACCCTAGATCATTTCAATCAATCAATCAATCAATCAATAATAGATCTGGAAGGGACCTGGGAGGTCTTCAAGTCCAACCCCCGCTCACGTAGGAAACCCTAGATCATTTCAATCAATCAATCAATCAATCAGAATAGAGCTGGAAGGGACCTTGGCGGTCTTCTAGTCCAACCCTCTGCTCAAGTAGGAGACCCTAGATCATTTCAATCAATCAATCAATCAATCAGAATAGGGCTAGAAGGGACCTTGGAGGTCTTCTAGTCCAACCCTCTGCTCAAGTAGGAGACCCTA
>JANHGD010004655.1:58267-69713 GCA_027560375.1 Imantodes cenchoa | reverse complement strand
TATATCACAGTAATGATTTATTTTATTATCTCTCATGTAATTTACAAACTTAAAAATGGGAAGTGAAAGGGCCTCATAAGTGGAATAGCTTAGGGCCTCTTTTCATGTAAATCCGGCCCTGACTACGACCAACTCACCATGGTCAATTCACTGTGGGAAAATTATCCGCAGCACAATTCAACAATGTTATTTAATTGTTTAAAATAATTTTAAAACGGTTTCAATTGTTGTCATTCACATTTCATTTTGTCCCTTCTTTTACATCCTTTATATTCATGATTCTATTTCACAATTTCTTCAATGTTTTGTAACGTTTGTCCCGTGGTAAGTTGCCCCACGACGAGTGGGCCCTGGCGAATTGTCCCATAGTGAGTTTGCCGTGGAGAGCTAGTTGAGATGAATTGGCTGTGGCAAGTTGTCCTAGATCAGTGACGGCAAACCTTTTTGGCGCTGAGTGCCGAAAACGTCACGTGGAAATGTGGTGCGCATGTGCCTGGGGTCACGCATGCGCATGAGGCTGCACTCTGGAAAAGCAGAACTTCTGGGTTATACCACGCATGCGTGCCCGATGATCAGCTGGCCGGCACGCATGCACAGGCCAGTTTTTAGCACTACCGCATGCACAAAGACATCACGCTCCGGAAAAGCCGAACTTCCGGGTTCTAGAGTACATGCGAGGAACAGCTGGTCGTCGTACGCACAGGCACTCCAGAAACCCAGAAGACAAACAGGCAAGGCTGTGGGTGCTGGGCAACATGGCTTTGTGTGCCACTTTGGGCACACAAGGTTTGCCATCACGGTCCTAGATCCTTCTTAACAGATTATGATGTCTCTCCCAAAGATTGTACAGCTCCCATCCAGAAGGTGTTCAGAAAGCAACTCAAAATTTGGCTGTTCTCCCAGGCCCTGGAGTAGAAAGGTGATGGGGCCTCTATAGCAGTGATGGCGAACCTTTTTTACCTCAGGTGCCGAAAACGCATGCGCACCTGCTATCGCACACACGTTTGCCCAAACCCATAATTAAATGCCCTCCATGCACCCCACCTCTGCGCATGCGTGCACGACGCCCCTGCTCCCGTTTCCCGACTTCCAGTGGGTCTGATGGGCCCGTTTTTCACCCTTCCCAGGCTCCAGAAGCTTCCCTGGATCCTGGGGAGGGCAAAAATGCCACACACACCCGGAGGCCCTCCAGAGGTCGAAAACACCCTCCCAGAGCCTCTGCACAACCTGAAAATCAGCTGGTTGGCATTCACATGCATGCCAGAGCTGAACTAGGGCAACAGCTCGCGTGCCAGCAGATATGGCTCTGCGTGCCACCTGTGGCACATGTGCCATAGGTTCACCATCCCGACTCTATAGGATGCCTTTTGTTGTTATATAGCTAGTCCTCATCTTACAACAGTTCTTTTAGTGACTGTTCAAACTTACAACGGCACTGAAAAAAAGTGACTTACAACCATTTTTCAGTTACAACCTTTGAAGCATCCCCATGCTCATGTGATCAAACTTCAGATGCTTGGCAACTGGTTCATACTTACGACTGTTGCTGTGTATGTGATCACCTTTTGCGACCTTCTGACAAAAGCTAGATTCCCTTAACAACCAGGATACCAACTTATCAACTGCAGCGATTCACTTAACAACTAAGGCAAGAACGGTCGTAAATGGGGCAAAACTCACTTAACAAATGTCTCCCTTAATAACAGAAATGTTGGGCTCAATTGTTGTTGTTAGCTGAGGATTATGATGGGCTGTTTATGATCTGTTTCAATTTATTTTTATTACCTAAATTAATGTAAGCCACCCAAATCATCTTGAGTCAAGTAGTCTCCAAATTGTTTAAATAAAAACTAGGTTAACATGTTATGCAAGTTAAAAAAACGAGTGTTAAATTCCACATCAATAGCACAAAGTGTCCTTCTTATATTTGTTTAGGCACACCAATGAGTCTGTGTCAACTTAGTAACAAATTATAGGAAGGGAAAATCTTTGGGTGTTTAATAGCTGCTCTCCAAGAAAAAACAAAGCTAAAATGCTGGGTGTATCAGTTACCACCAATGACTTGGACTTAATGGGGGAAAATCAATGAAGTTTCTCATGTTTATTTTTAGAAAAAAATTATACACGCACAATTAACGAATTGGAAAAAAACTTTAAAAAATAGAAGAGACAACCCCAAACAAATTAAATATATAAATTGAGAGAAGGAAAAAGTCCTTTGGGAGTAGGGCGGTATATAAATTTAATAAAGTAAAGTAAAAGTAAAGTAGAAAAACAAAAAATCTAATTTTTTTAAATCAAGTGTCACTAGTTTACTAATAAATACAGTACTATTATTGTAAAATATCACAAAATCTTCACCACAGTAACCCATATAAGCTGGGTCCTTTGATTAGTAGAAAATATTGCCTTTTTAAAATCAGATAAAATACACAGTTCTACAGCATTCTTTAATACCTGGAACAATATCACATTTCCAATGTCTCATTATGATACCTTTAGCCCAGTGGTGAAATCCAATTTTTTTTACTAACGGTTCTGTGGGTGTGGCGTGGTGGGTGTGGCGTGGTGTGGCGTGGTGGGCGTGGTGTGGCTTGGTGGGCGTGGCGTGGTGAGCGTGGCAGGGGAAGGATACTGCAAAATCTCCATTTCCACCCCATTCTGGGACCAACCAGAGGTCGTATTTGCCGGTTCTCTGAACTACTCAAAACCTCCGCTACCGGTTCTCCAGAACTTGTCAGAACCTGCTGGATTTCACCTGCTTTAGCCACTCTCCTATGCTCAACTCAACCATAATTCCTGATAAAACGGTCAGAGATGAAGGTATGGATTTACGCCACTTGCTGCTTCCATAGAGGAATGGAGTTGGAATGATTGGAATGATGGAAGAACTTGATTTGCTTGTTACCTTTATTTTTATTTGGAAAATAAAAGGGTAGAAACAGCCCTGCTGCAGAGCAGTAAAACTCGTGTGAGTGGGAAAGCAGGTTTTTACCAGATCCTGTCACTTTTAATCAATTTATCTTTCTGGAGAAGTGCAGAGGCAGGAGACGTTTTTTTCGTTTTCAGATCTTCCTTCAGATCAGAGAAAAGTCTCCTAAGAATCCTCATCAGGGGTGGGCTGCCGGGGGTTTCCAGGGGTTTGGGAGAACCTCTAGCTAAGATTCTGTCTAGTTCGGAGAACCCCCAAATCCCACTCCTGGCTGGCCCCTCCCCTCCCAGGAATCCCCACACAGCCCATTTTGGATGCAGGTAAGTGCAGGGCACACGCAGATGCTTGGGGAGGATGAAAAATGGGCCTACCAGAAGTTCAGGAAGGCCAGAAATGGGCTCCAGAGGGCCTCTGGAGCCTAGGGAGGCCATTTTCGCCTTCCCAGAGGCTCGAAAAAAGCCTCCAGAGTCAGGGGAGAACAAAAACACACACACACACCCCCCTGGTGCAGAAGGCTGACTAGGCCATTCCCACCATGGCCATAGCCACCCAGCAACCGGACAGAAAACCCCTTGCTAAAAATTTTGAAGCCCACCTCTGTCTGTTACCCTTCTTATTGGTTAAAAACAAATGTCTGGGATTGGACATTGCGCAGATCAACAATAGGGCTGCAGTTGATGGGGTAAGTGTGTTATAAGGTTCAGTTCTTTCAACTAGGAAAGCACGACAAGGAATTGCATAGGATTGTCCAGTGATTTATACAAAAGCTTTCTGTATGTCTATTTCACCCTCTTTTTTCTTTTCTTTTTTTAATATAGAGATGTGCTTAAATGTTATGTTGAAGCCTTCAGGAAAAATGCAGAGTTACTGCTATCTGATCTTTTTGGAGAAAGAAAGGGAGAGCTTAAATTAGTATTAAATAAATACTAATTTATACTATAAATAAATAAATTAGTATTTTTGTTTATTTGTTTATGCATGCATGCAATGGGATTAGTCTAGTTTACTAGAGCCAATGGCAATATCTAGGATCTTTCAGCAGTATTTTCTCCCTGGTTTCCTCTCTCTCGCTGTCATGGTTCTTTTTTAAAAAAAATATTATAACCATTTGATAGATCCAGCTCCAGACAGACACAAAAGCACTAGCTTCTGGATCAAGTGGCTTCTTTATATTTCACTGTAAGAGACAGGGAGACTTTTTAATTTCTATAACAAAGGATTTAAGTAAACTTGTAAAATGTCCAAACAATTGTGAAGGTACTTCTAAGTCTTAAGCTTTGAGATAAAACGTGTGTGCTGATAGACTAAAGGGATATTTAGCTCAGTTTAAGAGTTGTTTCTTTAAGCGATTGCATTAGGGGAATGTAGCTGCAGATTGCACTTTGGATAATGTAGTCTATGACATGTGACCTCATCTCAGTGTTGCTTTGCTCCCCCCACGGTCCGGAGCTCCGTGGGGGGGAAACGGCAAATATTGCTTCACGGCGCCGGAGCCACCGGCTCCGGGCCGTGAAGGACGGCGCCATTTTTTAAAAAAATTTTTGGCTTCTGCGCATGCGCAGAAGCCAAAAATCGTGCAAGTGGGCGACACGCCCACTCGCAAGGTCGCCGGCTGCGCGCGCAGCCGCTCCGGTAATTCGGGTGAGTAGCAAACCGCCCCTGGCCCACACATGCCTGCCCAACATGTGGCAGAACATTTCGTGCCTGTATAGGCTTTACCAGCCACCTGAGGACACATCGTGGACAACCCACAACCTGTTAGAGGTCAAGGTCCTCTTCGAACATGAGGGATGAACATCATCAATATGTGGCACTATATTCACTCTTTAGAGCACCTGGAGGGCAAGCAGGACAAATATCTAACAAAATAAAATTCGAAATCTATAAATTGTTTTGTGGGAAACATCACTGAACAGGAGTGTCAAACTCACAGCCTGCAGCCGTGATGTGTCACGCACTGGCCAAGCCCTCCCCATTTTAGCAAAGGGGGAAAAGTCGTGATATGTCATGTGACAACAGCATAACGCTGCGAGTTTGACACCCCAAGATTAGAATATGTTTGAGCCCAACTAAATTCTGTTTTCCAAAATCATCTCTGGGTGCTAATACTATTTTTAAGAAATTATAATGAAAGGTAGTCACATTATCCTGATGTGGGTAATAGAAAGAGTAGTAGAAAACTACTTCATATTTTATCTTTCTGGTAAATGAGTGTTTTCTGACTTGTGACATATGGAAACTATTTTGTGAGAGTGCTCCCAAGAGTCACAATTTGTTGTTCAACATTCCAAATCTTGGCATCTGTCTCAAAAAACTTGAAGATTCCTCACTACAAAATCATTTCTGTCCATATAAACCTATATAGTAGGTTGATGTTAAAGTTTGTGTCCTAATATTATGCCGTGATATTTATGTTAAACATGTTTGAAGTAGGTTTTATTTTGATTCCTTTTTGAATGCTGCTACAATTTTATTCTTTTATAAATGTTTATACTTTTATTGGTTTGTTAAATCTAGTGAAGTTCATGGGTCCTCAGCAGGTTGCATCTAGGCTCCTGCACATTTACTCTGAAGTAAATTGGATGATTTATTTCTGAGGAATCATGCTTAGGCTTGAATAGGCAAAGTTATCTTTCTGTTCGAATGTTTATAATTTCTGCAATGGAAGACAAAACAGAAGAAGTGCATAAATTATAATTCTGGAAGTTGTGGTTTCCTTTTCTTTACAGTGTGTCAGGATGGAGAATGCACAACCTGCAGAAGCTTTTCTTTCAGTGAAGCTACAGAGCAAGGGAGGAATCCTTGAGTTTTTCCTTTATGAATGTAGCAATCTAGATACAAAAGCTGGATCATCCATGTTGGAAGACCATCTTCTCTTTTATAGTCCATCATGATCTGTACAATCAACTGATAGTGCCTTTTGTTTTCATTAGCTTTGCACAATATTTATTCACTGACTGCAGTCCTACAATGCTTTAAAACAAAAAAATGGAATGTGAATGATCCATGTTTGGGCTTGCAATCCATCTATCTTTACACAGTTAACCTAACATGGAAGAGTCATCTCTTTTTGTAATATCTATTCATTCCCGACATGGAAAATTTTATTTTTTCCCCTTGGTCTTAGTGAAATTTAGTGGTGATGCAGAACTCTTGTTAAGCAAGTAAAATTTAGGGGTAATGTTGCTTTTATTTTAGTTATGTGCTACTTAACTTCTTCTTCTTTAAAACAAAATTCCTGTAATTCAGCCATGGCTTTCAAAGAGTGGGTACAATTCTGACAAATTAATTACCATTTAGTTGCAGTTTTCTGAACAAGTGAGGTGTAAGCCCTCAGTCGTGCTGATCAAAGTCAGACTTCCAATTTAACATTGAAAAAAGTCCTGTGGACAGTAGGAATAATCACTATGCAACTTTAGAATTGCTGATAAGTATGCACATTGCAAACTAGTTTTCTTGAGCAATTTTCTTTTTAAAAAATCATATTATTAAAATAATGTATTTATTGGAAAATTTGTTCTTCTTTATCTTAGTGGGGAGAATTGACCATACATTATAAAAAAGATAAGAACTCTGGAACTTTGTGGCATCTGAAAACTAATTTATTGTTAGCTTTTCAGATGTCACACTTTATTTTTTTCAAATTCCAGAAAAAGAAGAAAGGATGTTTGATAAATTCCAGACATTCTGTAGGACTCTGTTTCCCCTAAATGTCAAATTGTTATCTGATTGCATTGGCTAAAACAACTACCTTGATATTCTTTTAAAACATTTTTTTCTAAAAAACAAACAATCCAGAAATGGAAACCCCAATAATTCAGCAAAGTAGAAACTCTTATGCACACTTCACCTTATCTTCATCTTATCTTCATTGATTGCAATATATTATGCAATAAAATAAACTTGCACAATAAACAATGTGCAAAGGAGTGTACAAATGGATCTCGTCTTGTCACTTAAATTAATTAATCCCAAATTCATTGGGATAATTGGGATAAACATCTTTATAACTCTTCCACCAGTCTTCACAGCAAAAAAGAAAATAGTTTGATACAACAATTCATTATTGGAAAAGGGAAAAAACAGTAGGACAATAGAATGGTAAATCAATTTAAAAATTTTGCTCAGTTTTCTAAGTTGATGAAGATATTTAGCCATCTGATATATGAGTTTGGGCTTAGCATCTCTTAAAAATATTAAAGATAAAATCAGACCATTAGTGCCACTCATATTTGGAAATGAAACAAAAGAAGCAAATAATAATAATAATAATAATGAACAGACAAGGGAAATATTTAAATTTCTCTGGGAAGAGCATTCTGTAGTCTAGGATCATCAAGTAAAAGGCCCTTTTGTTGGTCCCCAATAGTCAAAATTCTATGAGTTGGGGGGGAGGAATAACAATACCACAAGAGCCCAGAAGAGGAGCAAAGTTTTGGAACTCAGAATCCTTAGGCTCAACTAGCACATCAGGTTTAATGATTCACCTTATATTAAACCTGCTAACCAATAGTCAGCCTGGGAGACTGATCTAAAGCTGATTCAATGAGCATTCATGTTTTAGACAGATAGTCTTGATAGAGAGCTCCATCTCTTCTCAAGGACAGTTACACATGGAAATCATAACTAGTATAGGAATGGCCAAAGGCAGACCCAAGAGTTTTAAGAAAAGACACAACTGATGGAAACAATTATCATCACTGCCATCAAAGAGGGCTGTAAGGCACTATGGGGCAGTACATTAGTGCTATAATCCAGAGCACCCAATATATAACATTCTTGTACCAAGTACCCTCAACTTTTATTTATATAGTATTATTTTTTAATATTGTAAGCTATCCAGAGGGGTAAGATTAGTGGCCAATAAATTGGATGGATGGATGGATGGATGGATGGATGGATGGATGGATGGACGGACAAACGGACAAACGGACAAACAGACAAACACTTCCTGCTATTTTCCCGAATGAAAATTAATCCTCAGTAAGTAATCTGAGTATATTACTTGTTCTAGATTTGGTTCATCAAATGCTTCTTCACAACTTATATTGTCTTTCCAGGATCTGTTGAAATGAAACTAGGATGAGAGATTGCTGACAGTCAGTAGATTACTAATGTCACACTAGCCCATGATGGCAACCCCCTTTTTGGCTTGGGAGTGTCAAAAGTTCAGAAAAGGCCCTTGATTTTTCAGATGTGTCCACAATTCTCTATCTCAGTGGTCCCCAACCACCGGGCCGCAGACCGTTACCGGTCCGTGGATCAATTGGTACCGGTCCGCGGGTAGGTTGAGAAAAACTGGGCCATATTCTGATGAGCCCTCCCACCCACAGAAAGGAGAGCTGGAAGACAAAACAGAAGCCAGAGCGGCTGCCCGAAAGCTTGGCATCGCGCTTCCGGAAATGACATTAATCTTTTTCGGCTGAGCCGGCCCCTGGGAAAGTTCTTTCGCTGCCGCTTTTGCAGAAGGTGGGTGGGTGTTGCTGTCGCTCATCTAGGCTTTGCCGGTATGTGTGTGTGTGTGGGTGGGGGAATTTGCAAACAAATGGGGCCAAGTAATTCCCGGGCATCATGCATGTGTGAAAAATACAGACAATGGAGGGTGGGGTGAGGCTGCAAAGCACGGCAACCCATTTAAAAAAACACATCCTGGGGCGTAAGACACTCCCCCCACCCCGAAACAAAGAGATTTCCCTTTTGTGGAAGAGGGCAGTTATCACCGCGGACTGGCAACGCTTGACAATTTTACTCTAAGATAAGGCTTATCTGATGGTTCAACATACACCTCCGGGCCACAGTAAAATTGTCAAGCATTGACCAGTCCGTGATGATAAAAAGGTTGGGGATCACTGCTCTAGATGTTTCAGACTGTCGTTTGCTTTGACCAGCTCCAGCATCATGGCTGATGATTAGGAATTTGGGACAACACAGTCAACCACATCTGGATGATATTGTTCATTTGGGGAATAAGCAACCTGGTATCTGTGAGATAGAGCATGTGTTCCATTGACCACCTGCTTGTTGCAGCTGTGCATGATTCATTATTCTGGCCATTCTGTACCTTGCGTGGATGAACGTCTGAATGATAAAAGTGATCTACCGGTAGCTGCAAAAATATAGAGAGCTTTCTGGCCCTTTAAAGATGTTTTATGACATAACAGTTCTACTTTATGAGATGCCTAAGTAATTGGCCCAGTTTTGCTTCAGGCCATATAGAATTATCTCAGGACCTTGGGCAAGATTTAGATGGATTATCCAAATAGAATAATAATTATAATAATAAGCGTATCCAGATTAGTGACTCAGGCAGAACACAAAATATTTTGTTCTGACAGCCAAAGCATCAGATGTACGGGTTCCCAAGAATGACCTTTTCAACACTGATTGCACATCTTTGGAATTCTTTCTCTCAGGGGTTGCTGATGGCCCAATCCTTGATGTTCTCTAGAGTGGTTTGCAAAAGACATTTAGTTCTTTTCAGTTTACTGATAAATATGCGAGCTTGAGGTCTTAGGTGCTGTACTTTACTCTTTGTTTTGTTTTAGTCATTTATTGTTGTGCTGTATTTATTAGTTGCTTTAGTTTACCATGCAAGAATGTTTCTCTATGCTGCAAGGGCTGATCCCATCTCAAGGCAAGCCAAAGCTGCTCCTACTACGGCAAACCAGCTTGCTAAGGTTCTGATGCAACATCCCTGTTCTAACCCTGGGGATTTCTGAAAACAAAGCATTGTCCAGCTTTGCCTCATTAGAAATAAACCCAAGAACTATTGCAACCAGAAACTCAAGAAAGCGTGAAACAAAAACTAAGATGCTTAATTGTAATTAAGCTGACTATGAGTCAACCGGGTCACATGGTTGCAAACAAAGGCAAATAGCAATTGTAGACTGCATTAATAGAAGAGTGCTAACCTGTGCTTCCCTACTCATTGTCCAACTACATGAGATGATATTTTTAAATATTTGGGCAAAATGGGAGAAGGAAAGGAACAAAGATAATGGGGCCAAGAAAATTTCTGTGAGAAAGGAGAGGAGAGGAGAGGAGGAAGAGAAGAGAAGAGTCGGAAGGGACTTTGGAGGCCTTCTAGTCCAACCCCTTGTTCCAGCAGGAGACCTTATACCATTCCAGACAAATAGCTGTCAAGTCTCTTAAATTTCCAGTGATGGAGGGCTCACAACTTCTGGTGGCAAGCTGTTCCACTGATAATTCTCCTCACTGTCAAGAAGTTTCTCCTTAATTCCAGGTTGCTTCTCGCCTTTTGTTAGTTTCTATCCGTTCCTTCTTATCCTGCCTTCAGGGGCTTTGGAGAATAAGTTGACCACCCTCTTCTTTGGGGCAACCCCTGAGATATTGGAAGACTGCTATCATGTCCCCACTGGTCCTTCTTTTCATGAAACTAGACATCCCCAGTTCCTGCAACCGTTCTTCCTAGGTTTTATCCTTCAATCTCAACATCTTTTCTTTTTAATTGTTCGCATCGCATCTTCATCAAGAGTTTCTCTTTCCTTCCCCCAAGAGACAGGAAAAAATTGGAATTTGGCTGAGACGGGGAAGATCGTATGTTCCTCAACTCCATGAGAGAATGAGTCTCCCACTGCGCTGCGATTACGAAGGAAGGGTCTCCGTTTTCTTCATCTGTCTCTTTGAGGGACAACTTGCCAGCCCTCTCTATCTCAAGATGCTCAGATGAGGGTTGGGCATCTTAATCAAGGAGAGTCCTCCGAGCCGAGCCGGTCTCCAGAAGTCCACAGGAGATGCGTTTCATTCCTCCGACAGCTCTATATTCAACTAAGCTCATTTGCATGCCTCAGCTTTCATCTCTCTCTTTCAAGGAAGATGTTTGATCACGCACCAGACATTTCTCTCTATTGAATTTGTGGCCCCATGCTAGGCTGGAAAGTGGCGTCTTTGGCCAACTGTGGTGCGTCCTTGGATTCTGCAGGGTGAGCAGAAACCCAGGCTGGGCTACAAAGAGAGAGGAATGAGCCAAGGAGATACCTTCATTTCGCTCATTATACAGCTAAGTCAAAGGTTCCGTCGGACAGGCACCAATGGTGATTCTAGAGTTTGGCTGACTTCTTTAAAGGAGGTCAACCAAACTCAATTCAAGGCTCAACTCAATCCTCAACTCAACCCCACTCAGCCTAATTAAAGCAAACCAACTCAACACTCAATTCAACTCAACCCAACCCAAATCAACCCAACTCAACACAATACAATCCAACCTAACTCTAACCAAGTCAAAGCAAATCAACTCAACCCAACCCAACTGAAAGCCAGCCAAGTCAACTAAACTCAAACCTAACCAATTCAACTCAACTCAATCCAGCCCAACCCAACTAAAACCCAATCAACTCAACTCAACTGAACCCCAACCAACTCAACTCAGCCCAACCCAACCTAACTCTAAACCATTAACTCAACCCAACCTACCTCACCGGTCTGTCTGTCTGTCTGTCTGTCTGTCTGTCTGTCTGTCTGTCTGTCTATCTATCTATCTATCTATCTATCTAT
>JANHGD010004652.1:32474-43366 GCA_027560375.1 Imantodes cenchoa | reverse complement strand
TTTGGGTGTCAAGGAGAATGGATGCCGCTGGAGAGAAAGGCAGTGAGGAGAAGCCACGCTTTAAACCAGCGTCCACCCGAGGAATTCCTCAAAAGCACCAGGAAGGAACGGGGTAATAGCAAGCAGGAGGAGCAGAAAGGAGTATCTCCCCCTAGTCTTTGATGAGAAAGAGAAGCTTTTAAGTCACAGAGTAACCATGTGGGATATTTGTAACAGGAAGCCATCTACAATTCTTATTATCCTCGGCCTTTGCAGTAACTGAAAATGTTTTCCCAGATCCCTGGATGAGGAGGAGGGGAGTTTTCCTCATGTCCCCTTCTGCCCACCCCCCAAATCCTTCCTCTCATTTGGTGCTTCTACTAAACCTCCTGCCAAATGTACTCTCTCCTTCCTACTCTCTCTGAACAGGGCAGGGGTGCATTTTTCCTGCGTCCCCCTCCCAAGAAACACATTTGCAGGCTGCCCTTTAAGAGTTATCAGACACCTGAAAGGAAATATTCACCAAGCACTTAATGCTTAAAAAGTAAACCTGTTTTCATTTATCCAAATCTTAAAGTGTACTGGACACAACACTCAGGGAGACAGGCGGCAACAAAGAAGTGAAACAGGCACTTTGAAGTCCTTGCGGAGTTGGGCGGCATAGAAATGCAAATAAATAAATAAATAAACAAACAAACAAACAAACAAACAAACTTTCCATAATGTGCAAAACATGGACAGGAAAACTACATTAATAACTACAAATTCATTGTAGTTAAATCCACTAAATGGGCAGAACCACCACAAACAACAGTTTGATGAGTGGTATCAAGTCTTATGTGGTTTGGGTGATGTTGGCTTAATGTGATGCATGAACTAGATATTGTGGCTTGTAAACATGTTCATCCAAATCATCATGGCTTATTCAGCAAATCATGATAAAAGAAATCATGCGTTAGCCAATTTGTGAATACCACTATTGTAAGTCAAAGTGTGTTATCCCTTTGAAGTAGTCTAGACAAGAAGCATATTGTATCTCTTCATTGTAAGGTTACATTAATAGAATGTTGCAAGGCTGAAAATACCCCTCCCACTTTCCTTTTCTCTCCAGAAAACCAGGGAGGGTCCCTTCTGAAAGGCTTCCCACCTTCTGCAGGCTGAGCCATCTTTTACACACCAGCCTGCAGCTCTCCCTCCGGCTTGCTGAGCTCATCCACACAGACCATGACCAGGTGGACATAGCAATCCTGGCCAATGGGAGGAATCTAGAAAGGTCTTCTTCCCCCAAGTCAACCCACCTGGTGCAGTATTATAAACAGCAACCAGGTCCACACACTGCAGAGCTTCACTGGCAGCTTTCCCACAACCTTGCTGAGCAAACTACAATGGCAGCTTCCCATTGCCAGCTGAAACAAAAGGCCTCGGAGATTTGGACTGAAGGCTCCCCAGGGCCCTTCCCAGGGATTCAATCAGCAATCAAACTTCATCTGCACCCAGGGCCAAAGGCTGGCAATGGGGGATTTTTCACACAAGCTCAACTCCAAGCTCTCAAAAGCAATCGGAAAACAATCTGTGATCATCTTTATCCTGCCAACTTCAAAATGCCGACAACAAGGAGAAAAATGTCCAAACTGCCACAGGTCTGAAAATGAAAATCTCTCCCCCCCACAATAAAAAAGGGGAAATGAAGAGCCATTTGCCAACATCCTCACCCCATCTGCAACCTGCTTTCATATTATATTCCCTTCTCTAGTCATTTCACAACCCAGCAGTTCCTAGAAAGGGGAGCTGAAAGAGAGCCAAGCCCCCTTTCCCCTTGCAAGTCCAGAAGCCCAAGAAGCTAAAGGAAAGACAGGTGAGGCAGGGGTGTCCATAAACAGATTACCCACAAGCTGCAGAAAGACACAGTTCAATAGGGAACTACTGTTTCCATGAGACTGCAGCTGAATCATAAATAAATCAGCTTTTACTTGAGATCTGGGAGGCCCAAAGCTAGTTTCAAATTGACACTGAATCCTTATGTGGACCCACCCACTGCCTTAGCTAGCACCACATGATGGAGGAAAGCTAATTATGGAGAGAGGCAACCAAGAACTAAGGAGAAATTTCCTGACAGTGAGAAAAATTAACCAGTGGAGCAGCTTCCCCCCAGAAGTTGTGGGTGCTGCACCATTGGAGGCTTTTAAGAGACAGGGCGGCCATTTGTCCAGAATGGGTCTCCTCCTTGAGCAATGGGTTAGACTAGAAGACATCCAAGATTCCTTCCAACTGTGTTATTCTGTTTTAAAATAATTTGATGTTACAATGTTTAACCTCAAATAGTTTGGAGGAAAGTCAAACATTGGTGAGAGAAAAAAATGTTGGCTACCAAATTTGAAATTTCAGAATTGTTCGGCCTCCCAGCAGCAGCTTTCCATAAATCTATCCAGGATCCTTGAGGGAACTACATGCCCCCCGCCATTTCTCCCTCCTCTCCCACTAACTCTCCCTTTCTCCCATTCCTTCCTCATCACTGCCCTTCGCAGGAGGAATCACGGCCTCTCTGCACTACAAATCAGAAGTGGTGGAGTGGGGTCTCTCTCTGGACAGAGGGCGTCCATTTCACTTTGAACTAAAATGGCCCAGAGCTGCTCTGCCAGGCGGCAGGAGCCTCCGAAACCCCAGCGTTCAAGGGCATTTCTGGCAGCAGCTTTGCCACAAAGCACCTCTGAGCTAACACGATGTCTTGATGCACCAAAATCAGCAGCATTCCCTCCACCTCGCTTCTTCCTAAGAAATTCCCTCTCTGCCAATGGAAGAGTGCAGAACTCCACCCAGTCTCTCAGCTGCAGGCGGAGGGATCTCAGCAGCATCCAGGCATCCCTTACCCTAACCTGGACAGCCTCATCCTTATTCCAGTCAATTCGCCACAGCACAGCAGGTGATTAAGCCTGAAATTGGGGCTTTCAGGACAAACCTCACCAGACCACCAGAAAAAATCCATCAGGCCACCAAAGGGCGATTCTCTGATGCACAGAATCTCATTCCTGCTTAGGCATTTCCCATCAGACTTAGCAGACCCTTCTGCTGTACAGCCACCTCCCCACCCTCCGTGCCTTCAGATGTCCATGGACACCAGCTCCCAGAATCCCTTAGTGAGCGTGGCCATCATCGAGAAGCCTGGGAACCAACTTTGCACATTTAGAGAGCACATAGAAAGGGCTCTTGTACAGAGAAACAGCAGGATGAAATCTCCAAGCTGTGCTAGGCAAGTTATTCCACATATGATTAGAGCAGAGTTTCCCAACCTTGACAATTTAAAGACATGTGGACTTCAACTCCCAGAATTCCCCATTCAGCCTGGCTGGCTGGAGAGTTCTGGGAATTGAAGTCCACACATCTTAAAGCTGCCAAGGTTGAGAACCCTGAATTAGAGACAAGATTTATGGCTGTACATACATAAAATTGTTTTTAAATCTAATTGAAAGCAGGGGGGGAGCTACAAAATGAAAATGGGAATGATTGGTGAGTAGAAAAACCTCTCGTGAACTTCTTGGCTTCCCTCTGTAATTACACAAGGCTTTCATTAACTCTAATGAACCAAGTAGCTATCCTACACACTGTGCTAAGCCAATAATGCAATTTGTTCAGTTTCTCAGTTACGGCAGGGCCCTCAACTGCTTTGGACAATGAAGAGACAGGGAATTTTGCGAGCAAGTTAAAGGGAGTGTCCAAAAATTAGGCCCAGGGATAATTAATACACTCAGTGGCTACAAGGAAGCGAGGGAGGCTGGGAGACCGAAGAGGAAGCCTCTGAGGGCCCACTGGCTCGTATGGGCTTCAATGCTCAAGAATAAAGGTTCAACCTGTTACACAAGCCCACTGTGTTTGTAAATCACTATGATTGTTTACTTAGCACGTGTGAATCCAACTATGTCCTGGCCTGGGCTGATAGTAGCAAGATCAAGGGAAGTGATAATCCTGCTCTGCTGGCATTGTATAAATAAGGCCTCGCTTGGAATTCTGCATCCGGTTCTGGTCACCAATACAGAAAAGATGCTGAGGCTCTAGAAGGAAGGCAGAGAAGAGCAACACGGGTGATCAGGGGCCTGGAGGCTACAATGAACGATGAATGGCTAAGGGAACAAGGTATGTTTAGCCTAATGAAGAGAAGGCTCGCATGCCAGCAGTCTTCCAGTACTTGAAGGGCTGTCACGGGGAAGAGGGTGTTGATTTGTTCCCCAAAACAGGACAAGGAGCAACAGGTGGAATCTCATTAAAGGGAGATCCAACCTGGAAACAAGGAGGAATTTCCTGACACTGAGAATTGCTAAGCGTGGAACAGTTTGCCCCCCTCAGAGTTGTGGGTGCGCCATCACTGGAGGTTTTCAAGAATATATCTGTCTTGAGATGATAGGAGGACTTCTGCAGTGGGTTGGACTGGAACACCCCAAAAGGTCCCCTCCAGCCCTACGATTCTATGAAGTGCAGTTTATTTATTAAACAAGTGATGACTATGATTTATGAACAAGCCACTGAATTTAATCCAAACACCTCAACTGTAGAAAGATGCGTGTCCTAAAACAACTAACAGCAGAACCAAGCAAGAAAAGCTACGCGCCAACACCCTCCCCGGAGGTGAAATACCAACTTCTATCAGTCTTTCCTAACTAAAGGCCCCGAAGAGACGTTGGCACTGCAACTGCAAGCCTCACCTGAAGGGCACTAACAAAGAAGGGTGTGTGCTGTAGAGCCCCTACTTTTAGAGTTTCCAAACAGAAGCCCCCAAACTCCTAAAAGCAGACATTCAATCCCAGGTCCAAGTCCAAAACCTCAAGAGAACAATAACCAAATCCTCAACCAAGGCTGTCTCCGCCTGAGCCAGAATCCTATCCAAACCCCAGTTCACCTGGGAATGTTCCTAGCTGGGAAGGAGACCTATTCACCCCTCCCCCCTCTCCCTGCCATATACTGCAATTGTCTCTAACACAGAGAAGGTTGGGAACCTGCCTTGTGTTGTTGCATCCAGCCTAGTTCTCAAGGGCAAAACCTGAGTTCTCCATCTTGTGAAAACACGCTCTGGTAGAAAGCCAAGCTCTGAATGATATTTTGATATTTCATTAGCCGCTTTGGATTGTGTTCTTTTGAACTTCAAAGCAGGATAAAAGATATTACAAATACAATCACGCCCTCGTCATCATTCCAAACAAGAGCCCGTGAGGCTATGCAAAGAGCATGACTGCCTTTCCCCAGAAACAACTCACACCCACGGGACAATGGTGCACACAATACACGGAGGAATTGCACACGTGAAAACAATCCTCCCCTTGGAAGAGACGGGAGTGGCAACCAGACCAGATTAACAAGACCACCTTCCAGGCTCTTGTCTTTTCAAGAGCCCCGCAGAGGCAGCCAGGCGCACCCTCTAAGCACCCCATCAGTTGTCTTCACTGCCAGAGCAACCCTGGATGCCAGTTGCTGCTTCTTGTCTCAACAGCAGCTGTTTGCCCAGGAATCCGAGCATCCCCATTCTTCTCTGGTGCACGAAGACTGCTGGGCTGAAGAACACAAGCCGGCCTCATAGCAGGGCCTGCTTCCTGTTACCAGGACCGCACTTGGGAGAGTGAAGGCATTCCAGCCCAATGGTTGCTCGCCAAGAAGCCGCACGGGAAGGAAAAGCTCAGTCTGGCCCCAATGGTGGGTCTTGAGAAGGAGGCCCTGAAAACAGTTTGCTGACATGCCAGGCAGAACCCCCTGGGCCACTAGACCAAAGGACACCCTGGCCTCATTCATCCCCACTGTTTCAGCAAGAGCATCGACAAGGGGACAGCAAGACGGAAAAAAGTAGCTTTCTCATGGCTTGAGGGACAGGCCTTCTTTCCCCACCACCCCTTGCTTTGCAGAGCTTGAACATAAGCCTGTGTGCTTGACCTGTATCTCTCCATCTTTGGTGGGAAAGATGAGAATTGCCTGAAAAATGGAATAAAATGAATAATAGAAAAGGGCAGCCTGCTGGGTATCATACAAGAACTTCCATTTCCTGCCCTTGGACATAACTCAATGGAAGGAACTTGAACATGGGAAGAGTCCGGCAGATGACCATAGTTGTGGAGATGGGGAATAGCCTCCAGCCATTCTGCCCACCAATGACAGTGTTCCTGTCCGGCACATCTGTAGGCTTTCTCCGACCCTCCTGCCACAGCCAACCACTGGAATGGCTCCACAAGGGAGATTAAGGCATCCCTCTGCAGTGTGAAGTCTTTTTCACCCAAGGCCTGAGTCCAATGGTGGGTTGCTACTGGTTCAGACTGGTTCTTTAGAACCGGTAGTGGAAATTCGGCACAGCTCACTGAACCTGCAGCGATGACTGGCGGTCCATGCTCCTGAACCAGTCCTCCGGTCACTGCGGATTGCAAAAAACCCTCTGCGTATGCTCAGAGGGTCATTTCTGGGAAGGGGCGTGCACGCACCCTTCCATCGTGATGCGAACTGGTGGGGAAGATAAGTAGAACCCAGCCCTGGGCCTGACCTCCTATGCAAGCGGCCAGACCAAAAGGATGGCTGACTCCTTGATCCATGCTTGATGGAGCTGCCTGGGGAAAAGGAAATTCATGGGATGTCTGGCTCTCAAGGGCAGGCTTGGTCTTTGCCCAAGATGAAGAGGATGAGTGGGGCAGAACCTAAACAAATGCATTTGTTTCAGCTCCTTCTCATATGCCTAAAACAGAAAGTAATTCTACGCCCAGCCATAGTTCTTCAGCAAGCTTTATTAAGAAAGGAAAGAGGTTGCAAGAATTTTCCTGTTCCCATCAGCAACCGATATATCACAAGATACATTAGAGAAAGAGACTTCCCCATTTTCTTTTTGCCATCTGCTGAGGAGATGCTGGATTTTAGCCATGACGATATCAGATGACTTGGGAGAATGTCTTCTTTAACTGAGCCTTGGACAGAAGGGGGGGGTGAGGTCCTCAACCCAGAATTCAGGAGCAGAAGAGGAATTAATACAATCTACTCTTCCCATCCGAGCCATGTTTCATCAAATGCTTTTAATTATAACACAATTTATATTTTGCCCTTATTTTATGTATTTATTTATAGCATTTATATGCTGCCCATCTCGCCATCAGGCGCCTGAGTTTCACCTTCCCCACCGTGAGCTGGGAACAGCACTGCAAAGGATACCAGACACGCTGCTCACTTAGAAAGTGCAATGGAAACGGTGCAAGAGAGGGAGGGGCAGAAGAGGACCATGCAGAGCGATCCAAAGCAATCTGGGGTCTCCCTTCAAAGCAAGGCTGGGACAGAACAAGAAAGCTGGGGAAAATCCCTCTTGCCCAGAGCCCCGGTGAAAGAGGAGAGCAGATGGCTGACTGAAGCACCACAGCTTAATCAGTGACCCCCAACCACAGCTGTCCAGCAGCACCCTTGGCTCATCTTACTTGGGGACCATCAATTATTTGAAGCCTCTGCACTCCTCTCCCTGGCCAATAAAAAGTAATCTGAAACTTTCCAGCACCTCTTTGTCTTGCTTCCCTCGCTCACAATGTCTGTAGGAGAAAGAAAGTAGGTCAGGGCTGTTGGGAGAAATCAGAAGTTGCCTGCTATACTCGAATTTCCAGCAGGTTGTAAGAAAGGCAGAATGTTCTGATGGACAAGCAGAAACTGGCTGGGCGGCAAAGCCGTTCTTCCCAGAACTGGAGAGGAGGAAAACTGAAAGCGGCCAAAGCTCCATCTTCAGTGGGATTTTGCTGTGCGGTCCTTTGAATTTTGCTTGTGGGCTTCAACAGAGCCTGTATGATGGGAGGTATAATCAGTGAGGACCACGGCATTCTTTTTCTCCTTGGGAGGCATGTTGCCCACCCTATAATAGGTAATGGTAATGGTTCCCCTGGCACATATGCACTAGTGGTTCTCAACTCCAGGGAGCGGTGCTCATCTCAGTTTCTAAGCCGAAGAGCCAGCACTGTCCAAAGAAGTCTCTGTGATCATGTGGCTGGCATGACTCCGCGCCGAAGGTGCACGGAACGCTACTACCTTCCCACCAAAAGTGGTCCCTATTTCGAACTGCTAGGTTGTCAGAAGCTGGGACAAGTAATAGGAGCTCACTCCATTACGCAGCGCTAGGGATTCGAACCGCCGAACTACCGACCTTTCCGATCTACAAGCTCAGCGTCTTAGCCCCTGAGCCAACCCTATAATAGCACCTTCCAATAGCAGCAGTTTGGAAATGCAGATAAACACAGAAAAAGAAGTGCTCTTCTGTGCACCTGACATCTAAGCAAGGTTTGCCTTAAGAGGGGAGCCTTGAATCAAAGTGCTCTGATTTCCTCTGGCTGGCAGATGTTTTTGTGCAACAGCTGCTTCGGTAGTAATTGCAATTGGATTAAAATAACAAAACTGGGGTGGTAACCCTGCAACTATAGTTACCACTATCATGCTCTGAGTTTCAAAGAGGCTTCTCTGGCTAAATGATAGAGAAATGCACATACAGCTGAAGCACAACGGTCCCACGTTTGGGAAAACAAGGCCAACTTTTGCTGCGTAAGATGGAAACATAAAGTACCTATGCAGAATGCCCTTGTGGAATGGCCTTCTGCACAGGCTCAGAGAATTATGCCCAGGGCTGAGCTCTGGAGTTCTTTGGAACCCAACCTTGCAGGAGGGTTATGAAAAAACCACAAGTGGCCCTTTCTGAAATTGCCAAGGAACAGGGCCCCACCTTTTGGTCAACAAGCATCTTGTACTGGGGGAGGAGGCAAGGAAATGCCACATGGCTAGTGATCAAGCCAGCTGGGTGTTATGGAAGTCACAATCCAGCAGGTCTGGAAGGGAGGAGGCTGGAGAAGACTATCTCAGCAAGGCCATTCCACAAGGGCATTCTGGATAGGTATTTTATGTTTCCTTCTTACGCGGCAAAAGTTGGCCTTGTTTTCCCAAACGTGGGACTGTTGTGCTTCAGCTACATGTGCATTTCCAAAATACACCAAACTTTTCCTTCCTTGCGTTCAAGCCCAGTTTTTGCTCAAGACTCTTCTGCTCCAATTAACAAGAACGGAGTACTGTAAGAGAACCCAGGCAACCTCTGAAAATCTACAAACACCCCCCCCCCCACCTCCAAGGGGTTTAGAGAGAACAGTGTTTCCCAATGTGGTGCCTTTCAGAGGTGCCGGGACTGCCCTTGCCCAGAATTCTGGCAGTTAACATTTCCCAACATCACTGGAGGGCACCATGTTGGGAGGAGATTGCTGTGGGCTGGCTGACATTGGTTGTTGCCAAGCCTGCTTTGCATTGTTGGTTTCCCTCTAAAGAAACTTCACAGGGGCGTGGTGGCAATTAAATTAGGAAGAGCCTACCTTGTGAATGGGGAGGGAAGATTTCCAAGTGATAAGCACATGAAGAAATAAAATGAAAAACTCAAACCAAATATTACCTTGTTAGAAGCAAACATAATTTAAAAGAGCAAGCACAGCAAAGTCAGCAAAAGTAAATTTAAGACCAAGAGGTTTATCCTACTTTGCAGGTATAAGAGTGACATAACTGAACTTGTAGACATAGAGGAAACAAGATTTTGATCACTTGGCAAAGCAAAATCCTTTTGAAGAGAACACTCTGAGTTACTCAACGCATCTTCAGTGGCTGGGAACTCAAAAGGGCTGTAGACCCTCCTGTAGATGATGAAAAAACGCCAGGCCTCCTGGCAACCCAGAAAGCCCCTTAAAGACAAAGGTTAAACCTTGAGGCATTCCCTAGGAGTCTCCATTCAGGGTAAATGTATCCCCATAACAAAAGCATCTGGCAAAAAAGAAAGAGATTTCTTAAAGCCTTAAGGTGACTTAAAATGAGAGGTAAACCCACCCAGCTGCCCACAAAGTCAAGTCAAGCCTTGAACCTCCTTGCAGGGACCCTGCCCGTGACAAGCTCTCCAGGAGAGGAGAGCACCACCTGCCACATATCTGTATATACTGACACACATATGGATATTTTAGAGGAAATATGAGAGCAATTTGCTCTTGTGATTAAAGGCACCAGGCCAGGGAGACTGTGAGTTCTAGTCCCGCCTTAGGCACAAAAACCAGCCAGGTGACCTTGGGCTGGTCCTTCAGCCCCAGGAAGGAGGAAGCAAGGACAAACCCCTTTCAGAAATGTTGCCAACAAAACTGCAGGAACTAGTCCAGGCAGTCACCAGGAGTCATTCAATAAGGACTCAAAAATTACAGACAGACATGTAGCTCTGAGTAAAGTATAAAGATGAGGAACCATGGCCAGCACAGTACAAATCATAATATGAAGTTATGAACTACAATAATTTCTGTCTGTATTATTAAAAGTCTACTGTCCTTTAGAAGTCCTATAAAATTAAAACAGAGACCATGTGTAGTCTGTAATGTTGTAAGCCAGCAGACAACACGAGTGACTCTATACATTCAGGAACAGATAAAGTTGAAGCAAGCTGCTTATAGGAAGCTAAAACCTAGACAAGAGTCACCAGAGAAGACCCGGGTGCTTGGAAACATCAAAGGAAATTAAGACAACAAAGGAGCTAGATATTATAATATACTGATGGCATGGGACAAGTCCATAGTTGCCATGGATGACTTTGGGCTGCACCTACTGGGGTTCCAGAGAAATGTTATCAACCCTCCCGCCAAATCTGCCTCCTATTAAGAGTGTTTTTTGCTGAACTCTTTTCTCAAGAGTTGCTTTGTAAGGTACAAAGGTTCTCATTATCCCAGGCAAGTCCAACACGTTGGGGATCTTTGACCTAATCATAAGTCTCAGAGGACACATTCACACAATCCGTTAACTAGAACTGTAACAAAACGGGGAGCTGCTTTTGCAAAACTTGCTCAGTATGAAGAAACCAAGCATTGCTGAAACCAGGTTCAGAACAAACAAACAAATATAATGGGCTTATTAATAGACCAGGGAGT
>JANHGD010004647.1:50091-60558 GCA_027560375.1 Imantodes cenchoa | reverse complement strand
GGACAATCCATGCAGGATATCTGGTAGATCACATTAGAAGTAATGTGTAGAAGTAATCCCACCTCCAAGCAATCTTTACAATGCATGATTTGTCCTTGTACGGTAGCCTCTGGGCGGTGTACCATGCCCTCTTGCACATCTCAGAAACTGCATTCTACTGCTTCCGATGGTCTCGTACCTTCTTCCTTTCTCTCCCTTGTGTGTTGAACAGGTAACTTGTAATGTTTGTACCCGTTCTGTCTGAATTGTTCACTTAGGTGTCTGCTCTCCAGTTGTTTAATTTGCTGGTTACTATAGTGGGTTCTCACCCTGCCATACAGTGACACAGCACATCCTGACACAGCTCTTTTCATGTCATAATGGATGGTTACTGTTGAAATTAAGAATGTGTGGAATGTTTTTGGTCTTGCGATAAACCATGGTTTCCATCTTCTTGCTTATTGACAAAACACATCTAAAAATGGTAATTGTCTAGCTGTTTCTTCCTCCATTGTGAATTGTATGCCTGGAAAGATGGAGTTCAGTAAGTTATGAAATTCTTCAGTGCAGCATTTCTTTTGATGATGACATGTCATCTATATAGTGGCACCAAAATTTAGATGTGTAGTTTTGAAATGCATGGTGTTCTAGTCCATGCAGGACAGTTTCTGCAACGACTCCTGATACTGGTGGTCCCACGGACATCCCTTTTATTTGCTCATACATTTTCATTTTGAACATGAAGAAGGTATATTGTCAGTACTGGAGCAGCTTCATAATCTGTGCCCTGGTTAGGTTGCTCTGATCTGTGTTGTACTCTTCTTCTAGTTTTTATCTATTACTTTGTACGCTAAGTAGGGAGGGATGGATGTAAATAGGGACGTTTCTTCAAAGTAGACCATAATCTTGTCAGGAACCACATTTAAGCCTTATAGTTTTGCCAAAAATTGTATGGGGTGATGCGACTGTGCTGTTCAAGGATGGGGTCAGGAAGCTTATGTGGTATGCCAGCCGTTTCGTCAGGTTGTAGGTAGGGGGTATCTCGTAGTGTTACAATAAGTCTGAGGGAGGACTTCTATTTTGTGCATCTTGGGGAACTCCCTAAAATCTTGCTAGGGCAGTGTCTGTTCCTCTCATTTTCCAGTATTTGTTTCCCCACTATATAGTTGTTTTGTTTGAGCTGGCTGGGATAAACATTTAATTGTATGACCATCGTTCTCATTGCTCCTCCTCAGCCATTGCTCTTCTATATGCGGAGGTATCATTGAGCAGGACGAATGCCTTCGTTTCATAATCTGTATGGTCCATCAGCACCATTGAGTGACTTTTATCTGCCGGTAAAATAATAATGTCCTGATTGTGTTTCCAGTCTTTCAAATTGCGTTGCTCCATTGGATTGTTTAGTTTGTGTGTGACCAGCATTGCTGATATTTTTGTCTGATAACATGTTTTGCTGGCTCTTCTGTCTCTACTCTGTTGAATATGGATTCTAATGCTGCTATGAATTCACTTGGTGTGGTGTCTCGCGTTATTAAACCCCTCATCATGTTCAAGTATTTGTAATCCCTGCTGGCTTCATTGTTTGTTCAATAAATTATGGACCAAACTCACACAGGTTTTGGAGTTTTGAATTTTATCCTCTAATTGTTTCCTTTTTCTTGCCCGTCTTTCTTTCACAAGGGTCCTAATAACGTTCTCTAGGGGGGTGACTAGTTCTTCTTCATGTTATGATAGACAATGCTTCTTATGGATACTGATAGCTACTTTATTCTTGCCCAATCTTAGATGGCAATCATGAAGACCGCTAGCATATGTTTGCGGAATGCTTATGTCATGTCTTCCCATCTCTGAGTTGACCGGTGATCAGTATCGTAGGCGGCATAGAATGACTCTTCCCGAGTGCAGCGGTATAGGAAGCGTACTTGTTTGTAAGTGGACACCTCGTGTTGCGAAGGATTCCCAAAGCCGAACTGTTCAAAGCACTAGCCACCCTTATCTCTCACGAATGAAGGCAAATATATGTGTCCCAGGATAATGTTGTAGGATCCAATCTGGATTGGTCATCGGGACCAGAAATTTAGTCTTCCAAGCTTTCAAACTCGTGTTTGGAGCCATTCTCAGGGAACTTCTTTCTATCAGAATGTGTGCTTCTATGTGTAGGATTTATGTGGTGCCTGGTTGTGCGTGGCTTTTTATTCGTTGATGAGGGTGTTGATGGCCAGCTAATAATTCACTGACTGTTTCCTTAATGTTTATTTTCCATTTTTCCTTTCCACCTCAACAGTGTAAAAGAATGAAAACGACTATTTTCTCATCCCTCTCTCATCCCACAATCCTATCACAAACTGATTCAAGTGTGAATCTGAGACAAATAACAGTAATTCCTATTACATCTTTTCATCTATAAGAGGTAGCATGATCAGGATATTTCTGATGGGAACAAAATCCTGTCTAAAATGCCTGTATCTCTTTAGTGGAATTGCCAAAGATAAGACGTAAGAGAATCAAAAGCAATACCTCCGTATAATGGACTCCTTCTCTTAGGCCACGTGGATCAACACGAATGATAATATGTCTACACTGATTCATGAGCTCCAAGTGAGTAGGACACTGAATCCAGGAAGCGTTTGATGTTAGAGCTAAATGAAGCTGCAGTGATATCCTCTCGTTATTTTCTGAAATAAGAACATGCAACTTTAACTTTTAATCCCTTTAGAATTTTAATTTGTCAGTTTAAACCATCATTGTACAACTCATTGAAAAGAAAGGGCCACAATGCTAAACAAAAAAATCTTCATGGGGTATAAAGTAGCATTGGAAATGCAAATCAGCAGTTCCACAGCTAGTGACAATGGCTCTAAATTTACTACTTTTTAAAAGTAGTGGCCCTACCTTTTAAAATGGCAGGCCACACAAATCTACATGGTGGGCTGGAGGCCTGGTTTGAATCACCAATTCTGAATGTAAGAAAAGAAAGTAATAATAATAAAACCCTTTACATATAGCATCAATACCTATATATCAATAGATTGGGATATGATGCTAGTTCGCCTCCTTGTGGTGCACTGTGATAGCACGACAGTGTGAACTAAACGAACTAGCAACAGCTGGCAGCCAGATTACTCAGTAGATTTTCCTGACTCTCAAAATACATGGCAACGAAAATGAAAACAAAAAAGAGCTTTTCAGGCCCAAATGATAAGAGAGAACAAGAATATTATTCGAATCTGCCAAATCAACCTTGAGGGGCTCCGTAGATCCAAGAGCCAATATGTTTCCAAACATTTATTGGACAGCAACACTGATATGACTATCCTCTAAGAAATGCACATGGCAAATGAAGAACAGCAACTCAGAAGACGCAATATTCATGGCTACAACCTGTTGGAGCCACCTACCATTGTAGCTACAGCGTTGCTATATATGTTAGAAAGAATATAGAGAATGCCTCCTTACTGTCAGCCTCTACAAACAACAATATACACAAAAGTAGTTCCCAAACTAGGCTATCTAACATCTATAAACCACCTCCCACAGTATCTCCTGAATATCAAGCCACACCCAGCAATCTACATGGGCAACTTCAATAGCCATCATGTTAATTGGAAATACCATTCCACTGATGACAACATCGAACAATTGTCCAACTGGGCCAGAGTAAACAAAGTCCAGCTGATTTTCGATGCTAAAGACAAGGGCACGTTTGAATTGGTGACATGGAATTGCAAAACCAATCCAGACTTGTGCTTCGTTACAGAAGGCCCAAACTCGCAGCCAGTCCTCATAAACATGAAAGTAATGGATATATATTCCCACACAGCCAACACTGTCCTATCTTACTAGAAGTTGGAATCCAATGCTCTACCCCTAGACCCAGATGGAACTGGTAACCCAACCAACAGGTGGCTACAATAACCTAAGCTTATTCTTATTTAATAGTATCATTTATCTCAATGTATTTTTATCTTATTTATTAAACAATTTATAGAGCGGCCCATCTTATAGCAGTAAGTCCCAAATCTTCCCGATAGTTACCTTTGAAAATATGTAATGCAAATAGCTTATTTCTACCTGTATTCTCAGGAAATAAAGGCTCTATTCCAACACCATAGTCGAAAGGTACAGCTACTTGAAAAGGCTCTCTGAGGTAGATTCCACGCTTGCAACCAACAGTAACAGTAAAGCCTATGTTGTTAACAAATGATCTATTCTGAATGAGGTAGTCATAGGCTTTATCAACCTAGAGAAAAATGAATTTAAAAATAAATCAAAATTAACCAAGATTTTCTTCAGTATGAAATTCATGTTTACATCTGCCCAGAAATAATACTGATCGACAACAGATCCATGGAGCAAAGGTTCCTCCAGCTTGGGCAAATGGTACAATTGAATTCTTAAATATCTCAAAATTTCCTACTTCAGCTGATGAAGTACTGCTGAAAAACAGATTATTCAGTTTAGGACTAAAAAGTTAAAGTAAATCTGTCTTTCAACTGTTACCTTTGGAAGTGATTTTAAAATGTCATTGTTTGCTCTGAAGAAAGAAAGCTTTCCAATAATTGTATTACAAGGTAAATGTTTACATTTCTTAAATTAAAAATAATTACAGGTACCATTTTCATAAGGGATTTAACGCAGAGACAAAATATTTTTTGTAAATTCTCATTTAACTCTTTTTAATCTTTTTCATTATTTGTATTGAGCATTTTCAGAAATTAAAATCTAAATTTCTATTATAGATGTTCTCTGTGTAGTCAAGGTGCCAGGGTAACTGAAGTATTTATTCATCTATCTATTTTCCAATTTTTGTGTGCTACCCACATAAAACATGCTCATCATAGCAAAGCACGATCAATACAATATTGTTAGATACTGAAATAATAAAACAAGATTCTCAACTCTAAACATAAAGCCATAACCATCAAGGACAATACAGCTAACATTTTGTCCATTTATCCTCCAACAACTCAGCAAGTGAAAATCTTCACCTGTTTCTGGAATGCCAAGTTAAAAAAGAAGGTTTTTTTTTTAACTTTAGGGAAAAGAGAATTTGTAAGAGGCAGTGCCGTCACCAAAAAACAAAATATGATTACATTACATAATTGTGTTAATCAGAAATAGGTCCCATTGAGTTAGTACAATGAATGGCCATTAAAGTGTTCACAATTCATTTCTTAAACAGAACAACACAAAAAAAAATGGGACCAAGATTACATGGAATATTCCAATAATTTACAAAAAAACCCCTCTTAATAATTTCAGTGCTAATAAGCTAGCTATTAAAGTATCATTACAACTATGTGAAAACAAAGCAGGAAACATCCCCCCAAAATTAATTATTATGCATGGGGGGGGGGCGCAAGGGGAGGAGAAGTAGAGATCAATAAATCCTTGAACGCAACATTAGGAATACAGTCATTAAATATTATTTTTTCATCAATACCTTGTATATATGGGATTTTGTTCTTTCGACACCAGAGTAATTACCTGAATAATACCATGTCCTTGGGCAAACATATGTGTATTTTCCACCTTCACTGCTGTGTTTTCTAATGCTCTTTTGACTGAGTGAATAGTATAATCTACATCATTAGCTTTGAGTCCTGTAATCAAAGGAAGAGTAATCAGATAAAACTGTGTGTCGTCAATATACTATCAACAAAATTTGTTTTAAAAGGAGAGCAGCATTCCATTTTACCTGAGAGTATTAAAGCAATGCCACCACAAGCATTGGGTGAAGACATTGAGGTGCCATTCATGAGTTGTGTACCACGTAATGTCCAGTTAGGGACAGAGGCAATAGCACCACCAGGTGCGCTGATACTCACTCCCAGGGCTCCATCAATACTAAAATTAATATAGAAAGGTCAGAAAAGCAAAAGTCCCATTTTTTTCTAGGCTATCAAATAGTCCTCCTTTACACACTATCACAAAATATTCCTTTTTGCCTGTACTAATGCATTCTTTTTAATGAATGGGTGGGTCTTAAGTGCATTACATTTCATTCGTTCCTTAGTTCAGAATGTCTAATGAATTGATTTATAATTTATATCTACCAATTAGGAACCAATGTAAACGTGCATATAATGACTTCCGGAGTTAGCCTTCTATAAATATCCTATAAAATTATATGAACAATGATCATGCGTTTCTTCAGTCGGTCTTGCCAGGGCTCATTCGAAGCCTATTGTCCCCTCTGCAGGTCTTGACACCCTACAGCAGTGATGGCGAATTTTTTTTTTGCTCAGGTGCCAAAAGGGCATGCATGCATACAATAGTGTGCACGCATGTGCCCACACCCATAATAAAATGCCCTCCCCTCACGCATGTGCGCACAACCCCCGGTACACCCCTCCTGCGCATGTGCACAGACCTCATTAAAGCCTCCATACTGCCGGTAGACCCATTGGGCCATTTTTCTCCATCCACAGGCTCTGGAGGCTTTCCTGAAGCCTGGGAAGGGCGAAAAAAGGCTCCCCCCACCTCCTGAAGGCCAAAAATCTGCTGGCCAGGGCCCACATGCATGCTGGAGATGACATAGGGCAAGTACTCTCAAATACGGCTCTGTGTGCCACCTGTGGCATATGTGCCATAGGTACACCATCATGGGCCTACAGGCACCGCAAGAGGGGAATGAGACAACTTGCCACAGCCAAACTGGCTGTGGCCAACTCGTCATGGCCAGCTAACCGAGGGGTAACTAGCTGTGGGACAATTTAACAATTCTATTTAATTATTTAAAATAAATAAAAATCATTTTATGTTTTGTCATTCACATTTCATTTTGTTCCCCATTTTGCATCCTTTCTTTATTGATTCTATTCTGCCATTTCTTTGATATTAGTTTAAATCTTTTCTCACAGCAAGTTGGCTGCAGTGAAATGAGTCCTGCCAAGATGGCCGCAGTGAACTGTCATCGCCTCCCCTGAGAGAGCAGCAAGAGCATCATTTGGCTCATTAGGGATGGAGATATAAATTTGAGTATCATCTGCATTCTGAGGATACCTGAAAATCATTCCTAATTTAGTGTGCAGGCATGCTTCATGTTAAGTGTTTTTGCAACCTTTTTCTATACTAGGATTTTTTTTTTCCAATTTTCAACACACATTTATACCCGCTTCTTTTTAATATGTATTTTAATATATACAGCTGATATATTTCAGAATGTAAGTATCCCAGTTGCAAGGTTAGGGATCAGTTAAGAAAACAGAAATTAAGACATATTTATTTTTATTTTTAAAGAAACAAAATTTAAAGTTTTCTCTTCCTACTCATATTCACCTTGAAATGATTATATTTATCTCAAATTCTTGAAAATCAGTTCCATTTTTCAGAAGTTAGTCTTTAATTGTGTTGGAAACCAAAGTTGCACTTTCAAATTATTTTCTATTATATTAAAATATACTTTCTAAATGGATTATAGAAACACCAGGATTTAACTCATGAATTAATATATCACTTACCTTGGTCCTCGAGAAGACCATGTATACTGATTTGCAGGTAATTTCTCTCGTAATGAATACTCAGCAACCATCATATCAGGTGATACATACGCACCAACACCTTTAGGATTAGTTGACATAAGTTCAAGTCTACATTAATTCTCTTTACTGATTTAAATTATGTTGACATTAAATTCTAATTTGTTAAGTTGGTAATAGTACTTTTTAAAAAAAAGATTTAAAAAAAATTATTCCAAAATATCAGCATATTTATACTAGAAACATTTTTTGTTTTTGTTTGATATCATTACTTCAGTTTCCACTCAAATGAACCATTCACCATGTCAAAATGTATGCAATATAATAAGCACTAATAAATAAATAAATAAATAAAATAAAATATTTGCTTTACAAATTATTCAGAACCTATGCATGTACACAATAGTTGGATAGGATGCATAAACATAATACATCTATTTCTGTATAATTAGATACTATTGATTTATTAAGATTTATATCTCACTTTTCTTCCGGGATGTAAAAGAGGCTGGCACACATATTACTCCTCTTACAGTTGCTCTCAACAATAACCCCATGAAATTGTATGGGATGAAAAATAGTGACATTTTTGAAAAACAGCTCAAGATGGAGTTAACCCTTACATGATCTAATGCTTTAAATACAATTCCACTCATTCAATAATGTCCAATAAAGCTAAACAATTAATTTCATGCAAGTTAAAAATACTTCATCAATGTGTAGTTGTAGACTTAAGGAACTTTAAAAAAATGGTTTCGTTAAAATCATGACGGATAAGGCTATGATTAGACATCAGTCAATATCTATGTATTAACTTCCAGTCAGAATGAATAAACTCTAAAATTCAAATACTGGAGAACAGAAGGCAAAAGCTGCTATTGCATTTTAAGCTACTTTTAGTCCATCTCATTTAAACTTTGCATTTATTATGTATAGAATTCTAATTAGGAAATGCTCTCTCCAAGCTTTTTTATAAATCAGATTTAGATCTGTTTCAAGAAAAACCAGACAAGGCAGAGCTTCATATGTAGAAAGACCAAGGGAACAATCTATATGATTCTGTTATACAGAATGCTACTCAGTTCCAACTAGCTTTAAAGCATGTCTCCAGTAGATGGGTAATTAAATAGCCTGTCTTTGTGTATGCTCTGTGTATCCATGTTCTGCCCTGTAGAATAACTAATTCTTAAAAGATTAGATTAGAAAACAGACACGGGGTATCTATATTATGTTTCTGAGATTATAAAGCTCAGCTAAAGGAAGAGGAACTGATGTTAATGAAAAACTGTAAAACATCCCCATCATTTGGAGACAAAGAATAATATAAGTTCACATTTATCATTTTAGTCTACTTTCAGCCTTAATAAACATTTCAAAGCTCCTTTCAATTCTTATTCATAATTATATTTCATAATATAATTAATGTAATGGTGGCACAGCGGTCAGAATGCAGTATTGCAGGCATTCTAAATCTGCCTACAGTCTGGAGTTTGATTCTCACAGGCTTATCCTTCCAAGGTCAGTAAAATGAGGACCCAGATTGTTGGGGGCAATATGCTGACATTATAAACTGCCCAGAGAGTGCTGTAAATGTAGTGGTATGTACGTTGAAGCGGTATAGCTATTGCTCTAATTGTGAATACTTGCCAATCACACTAGATGTAGTTCCCCCTGGGCACCCAACAGTAGACAAACAGGGACCATTGTTCCCAGCACTTGAAACATAAATTACATTGTGTTTCCATACTGCTTCATTAATAACTTCACACATTCTCCTAGAAGAGACACAAAACATCACAAACTGAGAAAGGTCTTTTTCACTCGCTTTTATTCTTTCTTCATTTATGACAGAGATAATAACCTTTACTGTATAGATTCCTACAAGCTGCATCTACTCATGCTATCACCACCTTTCTGGATTGCAATGTATTTTACCTTCCTCTTGGCACACAAAGCATCATAACCAGCAGTGCAACATCAGAACATTGCACAAAATGAATAAAGCCTCCCATGAAAAAGTAATTTGCTCATTTGGTCTACCACAACCACACTCTCATGTTATTCCCTGCCAGGAATTTGTTCTGTTGAAATTCCCTACTGTGATGTTGGCTCTCTACAGTCAATCCAACTCTATATGATTTCTAGGATGTGAACACAGAATGCTTCAGTAATTCATGACACAACAGTTCTATTCTTGGTTAATTCATTATTTTAAATTAAATGGGTTTCCCACTGCTGGCACAGAGCAAAGTAATACTCATAAATATATAATCTCCTTACCCAGCATTTGGCCAGTGAGTTGCCTCCCCATAACTGTAGTTGACAAGGTCACATTTATATTTTATTGTTTCTATCATCTGTCAAAGTTAAAAAAAAAGAAGCTTTAAGGCTCAGAGCACTGCATAAACAACATAATTTATTTGTAGCTAATTGTTAATTTAATCAGAAGTAAAAAAATAAAATTTTAGAAAGTAATAGACCTCCTGCATTTCCTATTATATTGATAAAAACACAATTTAAAGCTCTGCCCATTATAAAAGCAAACTGAAATTAAATGAAGTGGATTTGAAAAAAGAAAACTCAGCTCCTTCAAAATTCACGTATAAAACATTTAATCTCACAGATTGATGGTCATTCCTTAGTGTAGTTCAGGGATGTCAAACTCAATTTCATTCAGCAGGGTTGTATTTGATCTTGGGTGACAAGGGTGGGTGTGACGAGCTCGATGTCACTTGTGTCAGGGCTCCTGTGGTAGCCCGATTGCTCTGCCAGCAGAAACGGGCTCCCAAGCTCCGTTTTCGTCGGCAGAGGCACCGTGGGCCAGTCCTTTGCTGTTTCCAGGGTGGCCCCACGGGCCAGATCTAAGCACCCTGTAGTCTGAATTCGGCCACTGGGCTTTGAGTTTGACACCCCTAGTCTAGTTTCTATAGATTTCATTCCAACAGCTATTCTTTTAACTTAAGATTTTTCATATTATCTTTTTTTAAATTGTGTTATTGCAGCTGCA
>JANHGD010004645.1:24781-36593 GCA_027560375.1 Imantodes cenchoa | reverse complement strand
TTTTCACGGCCCTCTTTTTGACTCGTGCAGTATACAGGTCCTCAATGGAAGGCAGGTTGGCAGTAATTGTTTTTTCTACAGCTCTGATTATCCTCTGAAGTCTGTGTCTGTGAGATGTTATGTGAGATAGACATGCTTCAAGGCCCTATTGATTAAGCAACAGTCATTGTGGAAAGTAAGGAAGATGACCTTGATGAAAATATGATGGAATATAATGGTTAATTACCTACCATTACCTCAGCAAAAGAGGCTGGAACATTTTTTTTAAAGTCCAGAACAATGAGATAACATTCAAAAGCAGCTCAGCCAGACACCTCCTTGATTCACTGGAACAGGGGTGTCAAACTTGCGGCATCACATTGTTGTCATGTGACATATCATGACTTTTCCCCCCAATGCTAAACCAGAGGTAGGCGTGGCCAGTGCATCATGCATCCAGTTGCGGGCCACGAGTTTGACACCCCTGCACTGGAATATAATAAATGGGAGGAGGCATAGCATAGTCAGACTTGCAAGTTTTTGTTATCTCAACAAAAGTAGTTTTAGTGTTCCTGTATGGTTGATTTCTTGGTCTGGTCTGGTCTGGTCTGGTCTGGTCTGGTCTGGTCTATCTAATGTAGCCAAAGAAAGCAGGGCTTCAGTTGCTCTGTTGCTACCGCCACCTTGATTTTTGACATCTCCTTCCAAAAACATCCCTGCTCCAAAATTATTATTTACCTAAAAAGCAGAATCACATTTGGCCAAGTGAAAACCTCCATATTTTAATAGCTACCTCCAGCTATGAACATTACACAATCTCTTTGCCACATTGCTCCATCCCCTTCAGCCTTTGCTTGTTTCAAGCATATAAAGTGAGGATCCCAGCTATTTAAAATCTACATATCTGGTGCTTGGCAGATGCATTTAACCCCAACTCCTAGAAAATCCAACATCTCCAACGGCACCAGCGCAAGTAACTCACATCCAGTGACTGTCTTGTAATAATGCAACCTGGCTAGGAAGGCTTTTAAGCTAGGGCCTTCTCCATTATGCTCTGCTTCTTTTCCACAGAGCATTTCTTCTCTTGCTTGCAGTAAGGGTGTCTCTATGGCAGCCTTGTTCTTTAACTTTGATCCGGGTCCAAAATGCTAGGTGTGTATGAAGCCTGCAAGAGTGTTAACAGAGAGATACAATCAAGATCAGGTGAGGTACTAATACCACTCTATAAAGCTTTAGTAAGACCACACCTAGAATACTGCATCCAGTTTTGGTCACCACACTATGAAAAAGATGTTGAGACACTAGTAATAGTGCAGAGAAGAGCAAGCAGGATGATGAGGGGACTGGAAACTAAAACATATGAAGAACGGTTGCAAGAACTGGGCATGGCTAGTCTAGTGAGGAGAAGGACCAGGGGAGACATGATAGCAGTCTTCCAATATTTGAGGGGCTGCCACAGAGAGGAGAGGGTCCAGCTATTTTCCAAAGCACATGCAGGCCAGACAAGGAACAATGGATGGAAACTGATCAAGGAGAAATTCAGCCTGGAAATGAGGAGACATTTTCTAACAATGAGAGCAATCAACCAATGGAACAGAAGTTGCCTTTGGAAGTTATGAGAGCTTCATCACTGGAAGCTTTAAAGAAGAGACTTGATTGCCATCTGTCAGAAATGGTGTAGGGTCTCCTGCTTAGGCAGGGAGTTGGACTAG
Organism: Imantodes cenchoa; assembly: GCA_027560375.1. Classification (NCBI taxonomy): domain Eukaryota; kingdom Metazoa; phylum Chordata; class Lepidosauria; order Squamata; family Dipsadidae; genus Imantodes; species Imantodes cenchoa. The sequence continues at coordinate 34,902 of JANHGD010004645.1, read as the reverse complement.
ACCTACAAGGTCCCTTCCAACTCTGTTAATCTTTTAAAAATATATCTTCTCTATTCAACATTTTATTTATGTTCTGCTTGTTGGAACTTATGTTACAACCAATAAGATTTTGAATCTGAAGCAAAGAGATTGCTTGTTTTTATGTGTTTATCTAATAGTTTGGCTAAGTGGTGGCCAACTAGTAAAGCTAATGAGTTTGCAAGAAAGAAGTGTGCTTCTGTGAGATTTTTCTCTCTCTACTGGCCAATATTTACTCCATACCTCTCTTTCTGCAGAGTGAACAAACTAAATGAAAATATTGTGATGTTCAAAGATAAGGAAGAAGAAATGTACTTTTCCATCAAAGCTTATCTGATTGGTAAGGCCATGGAAGAAGTTCTCTTTCTATTTTCCTTGCAAGAGGTGCTGCATGTAGAGCTGATATAGGCCCAGCATCTGACCATACAGAGCTCACAGGTAACACCTTCTCGGATCAGAACATGGCACAAGGACCTTCACATCAGAATGAGGTTCATTCAGGCTCTACAAGTCTTAAATAGGTTGGCTTATAAAAGCAGATGTCCACCTAAGTTGGAGTCCTCATGTAATAAGGTCTGTCAAAACTCCTGCACATAAAGCTTCCCTCACAAGTTTAAAGGAAGAAGAAAAAGTCACATATCTATCTCAAACTGCTTGCTGTAGTAGAAATCCCTTATTTATGTGTCCCTATGACAGTGTGATACACCTGTCTTGATCTCAAGTCTTGGAGTTGAGCTGACCACAGACTGGTCCTGTTGTTTTCCTGCCAGGAACAATTAGAAAGAAAAAGATACCAATAATTGCCACTGTCTGGATCCCATAACATAGCATTGTGTTAATATTAGCTAGTTTGTTTATAGCATTTTCTAGTGGTATTAAAAGTGCAAATGCTTTAAAATACTTACAAAACTATAAAATAAAAATCAGGATAAAAATATATCAAAGAGACCAGTGTCTGGAATTAGATTACTTTAAAAGTAACTGGAATGATTTTTCGTACAGCAAGCAAAAACAGACCCCGATGCTACAATCCCAGCAATCCCGAGAGGTCCAGTTGGCTTGCGATGTATCTTGGGAACTATATTCGTTATAGCAGTGCCAGAGACATGCGCTTATTCACAAACAAGAGTGCTGCCATAGTACGTATTGCTGCTAGAATTATTTTAAAAACTGTTGGAAAAACAAATTCTCTTTAGAAAATAATAACCTATGCCTGATACGTTTATTGTTAATTTTTATTCAACCCACCAGGATAAGATCACATTGTTTAGAACAATGGAACGATCAATGGGACCTCTGTTGTGGGGTTAGTAAAGCTAAGATAGCAACTGTGATTAACGGGCAGAGTTTTGATTGCACAGCCATGGTTGCCATCTTTTTTTACCCTGTGAATAAATAGACTATATTCAAAATATTTTGTATACAACTTTTTCTTGGTTAAGTAAGTTTATTATTTCCTATTATGGAACAGAACAGAAGAATAGAGTAGGAAATAGAACAGAACAGAACAGTTTTATTTGGCCATGTGTAATTAGACATACAAAGAATTTTTCTCTGATGCAGAAGCTCTCAATGTACATGTGAATCAACAGAGTAATAATAACGGTAATATACCAAAAAGAAGGGGTAGTAAAGAAGTTGAGAAGGATAATAATAACACAACAACCTTACAACATGGGTGAATATACCTAGACAGTACTGTCAGGGTTAGATGTTCAGCTGACTGATGGTACGAGGGGAAAAATTGAGGAGATATAAAATCTGTTTGCTTGTAGCATTTGATCATGATTTAACTGATTTTAACATGATGTGAGAACTGAGCTATTGCAGTTGTCAGTCATATTGATGGCCTGTAGACTAAAACATGAAGAATGGTTGCAGGATTTGGGCTTAGCTAGTCTAGAGACCATCAGGAAATAAGGACTAGGGGGGACATGATAGCAGTATTCTAATATTCTAGTATGAGATACTGCCACAAAGAGGAGAGGGTCAATTTATTTTCCAAAGCACCAGAGGGCAGGACAAGAAACAATGGATGAAAACTAATCCAAGGAGAGAAGCAACCTGGAATTAAGGAGAAACATCTTAAGAATGAGGACAATTAACCAGTGGAACAGCTTGCCTCCAGAAGTTGTGGGTTCTCCTTCACTGGAGATTTTTAAGAAGAGACTAAGCAGTCATTTGTCTGAAATGTCAAGGTCTCCTGCTTGGACTAGAAGCCTACAAGGTCCCTTCCAGCTCTATTCTGATATAAAATTTGCTGGTTGGTCCCTCTCATACTGGAAAGTCCTTACACAGATTTGTATTTTCTTAGTTTCAAGATCTTGCTTTTAACCGAGATAACCTGGAGCTGATCAATAGAAATAAAATCCGTAAAGATTTGGCAGAAATGTATGCTACAGCGTTATTTACTGCTGACTCGGATTTCAATCTTGACAGGTAAGTGGAAATATCGTTCTGGTGCGATTAATATATCTAAATTATATCCCCAGTAACTCTAACATTTAGGGGAAAGGAGCTTGGTGGATTAAAGCAAACTTTTTGTAGCTTTAAATAAGACACAGAATTGATGAAGCTGCTCCTCCAGATAACAGGAAAGAGCAGAAATTCAAGGAAAAGTATTTAAATGCTGATATTTTAAAAATACATGTGTGAAATTATCATCACATGGCAAGAAAATCTATAATTTTGTAGTTATAAAAAACATTTCCATTTTGTGGAAATGGAAATTTCCAATTCTGTGGAGTGAATGCATAGAATGGGGAGGGAAAACAGAGTTGGGGATCCAATGTGACCCTATTTATCTTAGCTCTCTTTGTTGATCTCAGCATCCTGGAAAGTTTCACTTCAGCATGAAACAGCCACTATATGAAACAAATTGTAACTTGTGCAACACTAGTTAGTTAATCTTGCTTGAGCCTGAAAAAGCTAAGCAGTCTCATATCTGATCAATACTTGGATGGAGGACCATCAGGAAATCCCAGGCAGTCTAGAATATGTAAACTGAAAAAAAGATCAAGACGAAAGCGAACTGTATTAACTCTATATACAGCAAATCTATATTGTTCTCCGTCCCCCAAAATGGGTCCATTAAGTCATCAGGAGTTAAGCTCAACTCAAAGGAAGCTTTCCCTTAACCTTTAGCACCTGTACATTTGCCCCCTACTGAAGGTGAACAGGGCCTTTTGCTCCTCTTTCCACATGCATGCATCACCACAGAGCCACCACCAAAGGCATCTATGAAAAATAGGAGCGGTAGCAGAGCATCCATTCAAGGAATACCCAGCAGCTGCCTAGAGTTAGCCCAAATCTTCAAAGATACGAGTCTCGGATAAATGTGAAGCAGCTGTTGGGCTTTGCTTTCTTCTCAGCCTTCCAGATCAACTCGTTTGTTTTGCACAACATTCAACCTTGATCTCCCGTCTGAGCCCTGCAGAGGCCTTTAGCTTCATTGCCCAGGTCAACAACCATTGCAGCTCTTCCAATCCATCTGCCTCTGATCGTCAGGTGAACTCGCTCAGCTTTTCTATTTGCATATGTTGCTCAGAAAATGATAGTCCTAAATTTGTGATACATATTGAAGCTTATTCCTGAAGGGAGATTCATGGGCACTGCTGGATTGGATTGGGAGGTGAAAGAGAATTGGGACAGCTAGTCTTTCCAGGTATCTTTTCGGAAAAGTCTAAATCAAACAACAGACTACAGTTTAATAGCATTTGTTCTTTGGTTAAATATGCAGTCTAAACAAGCCAATTATTTATACAACTGACTTTCTTTTTATTTATTTAATTATATTTCTATGCTGCCTAACTCCCTAGGGACTCAGGGCGACTCACAACAAAAATGAACATAAATCAATATAAAAACATTTCAATTTGAAATAATTACAGCCATCCAAACATTCACGGGCCGACCTCGCCAGTCATCTCCCCAAGGTCAGTGGTCCCAGGCCTGTCGGAAAAGCCAAGTCTTTACGGCTTTCCAGAAGGCCAATAAGGTGGGGGATAGTGCAGATCTCAGGAGGTAGCTGATTCCAGAGAGCTGGGGCAACCATAGAGAAGGCTCTCCCCCACGGACCAGCCGACACTGTTTAGCTGACGGGACCCAAAGAAGACCAACCCTGTGGGATATTACTGGTTGCTGGGAGGTATGTGGTAGAAGGTGGTCTTGCAGATAATCTGGCCCTGAGCCATGTAGGGCTTTCAACCAACATCTTGAATTGTGACCGGAGACTAATAGGAAGCCAGTGCAGCTCGCAAAGAATTGATGTAGTGTGGGTGTATCTGGGCGCACCCACAACAGCTTGCGCAGCTACATTCTGGACCAACTGAAGTCTCTGAACAGTCTTCAGGAGTAGCCCCATATAGAGCGCATTGCAATAATCCAGCCGTGAAGTGATAAGAGCATGAGTGACCATGAGAAGAGCCTCCCGATCCAAGTAGGGTCGCAATTGATGTACTAGGCGAACCTGTACAGCTGTCAGGTGTTGATCTAATCTTAGCTGTGAGTCTAGGAGGACACCCAATTTGCGAACCTGTTCTGAGGGGGTTAATTTGTCTCCCCTCAGAACCAAGGAAGGACAGTTGACATAGTCCTTTGGAGGCAGTATCCACAGCCATTCGGTCTTGTCAGGGTTACGTTTGAGCCTGTTGACTCCCATCCAGACCCTGACCTCGTCCAGGCACTGGCACATCACATCCACTGCTTCACTGAACTGACATGGGGTGGAGATGTATAGCTGGGTGTCGTCAGCATATTGCTGAAACCTCACCCCATGCCATTGGATGATCTCACCCAGTGGTTTCATGTAGATGTTAAATAGGGGAGCGAGGACTGAGCCCTGAGGGACCCCGCAAACGAGGGGTCTAGGGGTCGACCTCTGCCCTCCTACCAACACCGACTGCGATTGACCAGAGAGATAGGAGGAGAACCACCGTAATACGGTGCCTCCCAATCCCAGCTCCCTTAGTCAGCACAGAAGGATACCATGGTCAATGGTATCAAAAGCAGCTGAGAGGTCAAGTAGCACCAAGATATAACCCCTATCTCGGGCTCACCAGAGATCATCCATCAGAGTGACCAAAGCAGTTTCAGTGCTGTAGCCAGGCCTGAAACCCGATTGAAAAGGGTCTAGATAATCCGTTTCATCCAACAACTGTAGGAGCTGGAGCGCTACCACTTTCTCTACAACCTTTCCCACAAAGGGAAGGTTGGAGACTGGCCGAAACCAGGGAGGGCTTCTTGAGGAGGGGTCTCACAACCACCACTTTTAACGGTTGTGGGACAAATCCCTCCCTCAAGGAGGTGTTGACCAATGCCTGGAGCCAGCCTCATGAGACCAGCCAGGAGGGGTATGGGTCCAGCAGACAAGTGGAGGAACTCATCGCTCCCATGGCCTTGTCCACTTCCTCAGGAGTCACAGGCTCAAATTCATCCCATATAATAATAACCTGCCCCGTCATCTCGGTCAGAATTGCCCAATCATAGTCCAGGTCAGCCCAAATCTGAGCGACTTTATCCGACAGAAACTATACAAATTCCTCAACTCTGCCCTGCAAGGGCTCCTCCGTTCCCTCTACCTGAAGGAGGGAATGAGTCACCCTAAAAAGGGCAGCTGGGCATGAATCAGCGGATGCAATAAGTGCGGAAAAATGCAAACATTTTGCCGCCCGTATCGCCACTAAATAAGACCTAATAAAGGCTCTTAGAAGTATTCGGTCAGATTCAGAGTTACTGGATCTCTAGACATCTCTTTTGGTGTTTCATCTCCGGGAGCTCCTCGGTAAACCAGGGAGCTTTCCTGGATCCAAGCAGACATCGCAAAGGCACAATCCGATCCAGTGCCCCAGATGCTCCCCTATTCCAGGCAACTGCTAGGGACTCAGATGGATTGTGGACAAGGGATTTGGGTATCTCCCCAAGCTCCTTCTGGAACCCTTCCGGGTCCATTAGGCGTCTGGGGCGGAACCATTTAATCAGTTCTGCCTCCTTTTGATGGAGGAGTGGTGCCTTAAAGTCTAACCTTAGCAGGAAGTAGTTGACCACGACAAGGGAGAGACGACTATGCCCCTTAATTTCAGATCATCTCTCCACCACCCCGAGAGGAACACTATGTCAAGCGTGTGACCCCCCTTATGAGTCAGACCCTGAACTACTTGGGTCAGGTCCATGGTTGTCATGGAAGCCATGAACTCCTGAGTTGCATCTGAGGATTCACCAAGTGATGGCAAGTTGAAGTTCCCCAGCACCATAAGCCTGGGGAACTCCACCGCCAGTCCAGCTACTGCCTCTAGCAGCGCAGGTAGGGCTATTGTAACGCAGCTGGGAGGCAATAGGCCCAACTGAACCCCTGAGTCCAACTTCAGAAGGAGAAACTCACACCCAACAATCTCCGGGGCAGGGATCCTGTGAGGAAGAAGACTCTTGCATGTTATAATTGCCACTCCTCCACCCCTTCCCTGGGGTCATGGCTGATGTTATACTTGAAACCCATCTGGGCACATCTCTGAGAGGGGAACACACCCCTCCTGGCCCAGCCAGGTCTCAGTTATACATGCCAGGTTGGCTCCTTCCTCCATGATTAAATCACGAACGAGGGGAGCCTTGTTGACAATAGACCTGGCATTGAACAGCAGCAGCTTGAGCCCAGGGTCCTGACATCCCAAGTCACCAGGTATACGAGCTGATCCAGAGGGGCCGGAACACGTAATCGCTTTGAAACAGCGAGTCCTAGTTCCCCGTGAGCGGCCTACCCCCCGGTTCCCGCCATATCTACCGCCATATCTACCTCCCAGTTATGACCACAATACTCCACCACCCCATCGGTCCCCTTCTTCTCCGGCAGGCTATATATCTCACTCATGCCAAACTGAGGGTCGCAACCGAGCCCCCACCTGCTTCTGTGTGCACACTCAGCAGGGGGGCTCCATCTCTTGCCCCCGACTCTCATTCTTCCGAATTCAATCGCTCCAACCCCTCACTCTATCCAAATCATCCACATCCTCACACATACACCCAACCCACCCACCCCCGAGGTAGGATATCAATTTAAAACCACAGAAAGTTAATGCAGGGACATGTAAAGGAAGTGTATGTGGCAGCCGCTTTGAAATGCTGCCACATACGCTTTCAAAATGCCCTTTGAAAACCCAGTATTTTTTTCTGGTGGGAGAGGTCACGGTTCTATTCTCAGTTGGACACTGTTGTTGTTCTAGACTAAAACAGAGAAATGTTCCTTATATATGTGGGGCCATTCCACAATGAATGGAGTAGAGTTGGTATCATGGGAAATGTACAGAGAAGATGGGTCTTTCTCCCCTCCTGCCTTTGAGGTAAAAGATGGCAGAAGCTGCCTGATAAAGTAAGAGAGAATGTAGAAGTAGGGAGAGATGGCCGGTGCTCCTATCCTGTGATCCCATGGGGCTGATTGGAGACCTTGTCATGGATAGGATTGGCCTAGGAGCAATGGCCTGGTATAAGTAGCATTTTCCATATCACAGGCATGGAAGGGGGCTGGCACCTGGGACAACAGAGAGAACTCTCTTTGGTTTTGATTTACAGAAGTTTTCTCATTTAGAAACCAATTCCAACAATGCAACATGTCAGTCTTCAGCCACATGTTCATCACCATTATAACCATCTCTCTCACCCTTTGTTCTGCAGGGTCCCCTCCCCCCCCAAACCCTGTTCTGCTGCTAGTAAACAGCTGCTGTTTGGACTTCTCTTAATTGGGGATCGGCTTGGGTTCTGTTGAAACAGAAACAAAGACCAATGTAAAAGACTCTTCTCAAAATCAGAATTATCCTGGAGACATTGGCAAGGGACTGGAGGGGAGAGGGTATGGCTACAGCTCCCAGGCAGCCAATAGGAATGGTACAGAACTTAGTCCTCCTCCACACTATCAACTGCATCATTGATAATGCATCCTTGTGCATGTCCATGACAAAAATTGTGTTGAGAGAAAAGGGAAGCCTGTTTAAAATGTAGAGCTGGTCAAGACAACATTCTGCTTCCTCAGTTGTGGACTGGGATTGAAAGCAAGGCAATATCTCTGGATAAGATGGGTGGCACATCAATTCCATCACTCACTCACTCACTCACTCACTCAAATGCATACCAGGAGGATATATCATACAAAAGTGGCTCCCAGGGCATGCTTGTGCTGTGGTTTAGAGGAAGCCATGCAGAATTCTAGGCCTGTAAATGTTCAAAAGCTCACATCATATTAAGATAGTAAGTCAAGATTTTCAAGGAGACCATTAGCCTTCCCATTCCTTGGCCTCAGCAGCAAAGTCAACATCAGAATTAAATGATGACTTGGGAGTTGTACCAAAGTTACTAAAGATCAAGGTCAGGGCTTTTGAACAAATATATACACAAAGAAATCAAATATTGTCATGGAATTTTCTCCAAGTCAATTTGGTATTTCAAATATTTCAACTTCAAATAACTTCCATCTTTTCTTTTCTAGCTTGCTCATATGCTTGTGACTCAAGTGAAGACATTCGATAAACAGACCTTGATAGCTTTGGGGCAGCAGGCAATGGGGCTCACAATGGGTCAGATTTCAAATCTAACAGCACAAGACCTAGTAGATCACAAGGTTTTGGAATCACTCGGCCAAGTCAAGGGCTGGAACAGAGGACAATCCCAGATTCTGGTAAACAAGATTTTGCTCAATTACAAGGTAAATCTTATGACTTCCCATTTCTGATCTGTTAATATCAGTGTGTGTCACCACTTTTCAACTGGTGTAATACAATAAGATACATTTTTTAAATTTTAGTTTGAAGAAAAAAATATAATGGAGAGAGAATTCTAGCTCACTGCAAATATACAAACCACAGTCATGTCCCCTCCTGTCTCTGGAATAGTTTCTTGTCTGTCATCACCCTCAATCTCTCATGCATGCCTTGTCAGGACACCCACAGGAAAAATTTAAAAAGTCAAAATTGCAGTCACAGTTATGATCTGCTTTTTATATACCACCGTGGCTTACAAAAGCATATCTGCCAAAGGTGACACTAAGATCTGAATAGATCTTCTCTATAATGGTTTGAGCTGGCACCTGTGCAGCTTGAAACTTAACTTTTATAATGCTGGGAAAGGAAAAAAATGTAGGAAAATGTCTCTGGTAGTTGAACTGGCAAAAAGAGGCCTTCTGTGTATTCATTCTGGCTATTCACAGTATCACCATATGATGAAAGAAGAGATAAAGAAGGAAGCAAGATGGTGAGAAGGAATAAAGTGACATGGGCATCTTCTGAAATGTCTGCACATTTTGTATATTGAGACAAAGGATGGATGTAGAAAGCTAATTCCCCACATGTCCACAATCTTCTTTCCCAATAGAATTTCCACTGAAAATGGACTGGTATTGCTAATCAAACTGGCAGGGCTGTGTGGTCCTGCTTCTCCTCCCCAACCAGAAAAAGAATATTCTGGAAGAGGCAAAGTAGCAAGGGAAAGAATTAGCCTCAATCTCTTGGAATCTCCTCTTTCAGGGCGATGGACAAAGGGGATCAGAGTTAGAAGTTGGGTAATGGGTAGGGTGGTTGACACCAATAGAGGGCCTTTGATTTCCACCCTCTCAAATCTAGGCAAATCCTGGCAGAGAAGATTTATGCCTTGACCATCTGCCTCATTCTTCCTGCAGCTAGACACAGTTGAGAAATTTGAACATCTTGGTACTCTGGCAGAAGGCTTGCCGGGTAACAGTTTTGACCCCATGGCAGCCAATTTCGTAGTTAAGCTGGCCAAGAATGTGAGCTTTCTGAGAGCTTTCAGAAAAAGTCCCAATCATGTGAAGAAGGCCTTTATCAGCAAGGTAAGAGGAGAAAAGTGACTATAAGAAATGTTGGTGGGTGGGTCCCTTTAGGATCGCTCAGATAAATGAATGGACAACTTTCAACAGGCTGCATCTGCTGTAAATCAAAGAATATGCAAGTTGGAGGGTCTAGGCAGCATCCAGCCCAGGGGTGATTTCCCAAATTTTTTACTGCCACACTGTGGGCGTGGCTTATTTTGCATGTGATCGGGTGGGCGTGGCTTGCCGGCCATGTGATCGGGTGGGCGTGGCTTGCCGGCCATGTGATCGGGTGGGC
>JANHGD010004645.1:0-13605 GCA_027560375.1 Imantodes cenchoa | reverse complement strand
ATTCCATTGGATTATTTCAGAGATGTGGAGAGGGGGGATCTGCTGCTTGGGTAACAAGTGGGCCAAAGATTATGTTATGTACAGACTTCATCACTGTGTTAGATAATATCTTTTCAGAAAACCTGAAGATGGTGAAAGCTATTTGTACAGCTAAATCTATTATCTCTTTTTTGTGGAATATGGCAGTTATTTGTGCTGAATTACCACTTGGAAATGATTTGCTGATCTTTTTACTTCCTTTGGTTGGCGTAAGTTAATAGAGGATAAATATCTGCAATATTCTTTGAATCACTCCTGTAGTGAAATAGATATTCTAATCTTACTATTGATTTCTGCTTTGGTGCAACAGTACAATTTTGTTGGTAATGCTGCAGCTGTTACAATCTTGATTTGAAAAAAAGATTGATATAAAGATGTAAGTAGACAAAAGTTGCAAAAGATCTGCTCAATACATTGTGGATGAAGAATCAATCATTAAAGTTAGTGAGGTGTTGATTATTGGTTCATTTGAAGGTGAAATTAGAATCAATGAGGTGATAATTAGATGTGACAGTGGGGGGTCCTGTCTTATTTAAAAACATAATTCTGGGTATTCACTATCAAAGCCCATTTTTACAAAAGAAAGATGTGGCAATATGTCATGGCTCAAACAAAGAACATGTCTGAGGGTATCTAAAACGTATTTATTGGTACTCACAAGGCTGGAAAGGGTTACAAAACAATTTCCAAAGAGTTTTGATTCTACAAGTCTGCAGTCAGACAGAGGATGTATAAATGGAAGAAATTCAGTATTATTGTTACCTTTCTCAGAAATGGTTGAATAACCAAAATAACCCCAAGAGCAAGGTGCATAATACTCTTGGAGGTCTCAAAGAATCCTTATAATATATAAGGAGCTAAAGGCATCTCTTACATTGATGAATGTCAGTGTTATTGAGATCATCAGAAAAATATTGAACAACCTTTATGTGCATGGCAGCATTACAAGGAGAAAGCCACTACTTTCCAAAAAGAACACTGCTACCTGTTTACCATTTATGAAACGCCATATGGATATGACTGATGGCTACTGGAAGAATATTCTATGGACAGAGGACACCAAAATAGAACTTTTTGACTTTTGCTTTTTTCAAAGCATTATGTTTGGTGAAAGGCAAACTCTGCCATCTAGCATAAGAACCTTCTCTTATTTGGGAAATAAAATGATACTACCATGGTTTGGATCTGCTTTGCTGCCTCTGGACCAGAATGGCTTGATGTCATTGAGAGAACTATGAATTATGAATTCTGCAGGAGGAAAATATTAGTGTATCTGTGAACTGAAGCTCAAGAGAAAGCGGGTTATGCAGCAGGACAGTGACCCAAACACACAAGTCATGCCACCAAACAATTGTTGAAGCAGAAGAAAGTTAATGTTTTGGAATGGCCAAGTCAAAGTCCTGACCTTAATCCTCTAGAATTGTTGTGGAAGAGCCTGAAGTGAGCTTTTCATGCAGACACCCATAAATGTCCCTGAGTTGAAACTGATCCGTAAGGGAGAATTGGCTAAAATTCCTCCAAGCCAATGTGCAGGATGAATAAATAGTTATTGAAAATATTTAGTTGCAGGTATTATTGCCTAAAGGGAGCACATGAGTTACAAAAAGCAAAGGATCACTTATTTTTGCAAAATATATAGCTTCAAATCAATTTCCTCAAATAACTGAACAAGTATAATGCTTTTAACCAGGGGTGGGCTCTAACTTACCTTGCCACTGGGTTGCTTCCTCCTGCGCCATGTGGGCGCACGCACATTGCATGCAGCATGGCCATGCGCAGTGCCAAAAAACAGATGGTGGCACCTATGGCACTGCCAAGAGAGCCGGTTCATGGGCATGACCAGTCGGCCATTGCTCCTGGTTCGGTGAGCGGGGGGGGGGGGATTCCCGCTACCAGTTTTAAAGAACTGGTCCAAACCGGGAGGAACCCACCTCTGGCCTTGATATAGGATCATTGTATTTGCAATGGAAATTCCAGGCAGCATTAACTGTCATAATTTGAGGACTTCCTCTATTTCTCTAGGCATTTGGGGCTGGATTTTGAATTTCCAATCCCAACAACTGAAGCTTGGAGAAGGCTGCAGGATCTAATGTCACCAAACCAGTACAATCCCATAGTCCATGTCTACTTTGGAATAACCATGCCTACCTTGGGAAACTGTTTTCAAAGTACGAAGGAATACTATTGTGATCATCTCTTATTTCAATCATTTTCTAATCTACCTACTACCGTGAAAGAAATCAAGGTGGGTTAAGTTGCCTATTCCCAAATCTGTAGCCAGCTGTGCCAAACTTTACAATCATGATAAAGAACTGGTGGATTTTTAAAAGGAAATATTTCTGGGTTAATCTCCATTCCTGAAACCTCCATAGACACATCCATGGAAATTTCTTCAGAACAGTGTGATATGTTTTATCATTGCCTTCTATGGGATGTTTTCAAACTTCTCAGTCTAATCTGAAGCCCTGGGATTTTCTGGAAGAAACACACAAAACACAACTAAGCCTGATACTCTAGAGATTCTGAACCCAGATAAACTCAACCAGCTGCTGGTACCTGCTGGTACTATTTCTTGACCAACCTCTCCTGGAAAATGAACATCCTGAATGCTATAAAAATTACTCATGCTTTCACCTGAAAGTCTTCAACTCCATTTGTTGGGTTGCAAGCTGGTAGATCAATGGTATGGATACGAGGAAGTCACATTGAAATGTCTGCTGTGTTAAGAATCTTTAAACCTGAAGCTAACCATGGGCAACTCGGCCCAGCAGAAATATTTTGGGATGGCCTACACCTCATCAGTCTGTCCTCGATGAGATGAATAGCCTTGACCAAGATGAATTACCTTGATCATCCATCGAAACAGTGATCTGTCTTCCTTGTTCCTTTTTGCTTGAATATCTTCCATTAGATAAACCCGTATAGGTGTTGGATGACATACTAGCTATGTTCTAGGCTAGGCTAGGCTAGTCTGGTCTGGGCTATTCAGGAACCGCCCAATTCCAAACTTTTCCTTTCCTTATTTTGAAATGTAAACAGGTCAACCAAGTGCAGGCTAGGAATCTGAGCCTCCTAAGACAGCAAGCAAGAAATGCCAAAACATATAAAAGGACTCATAATTATCCTTGTGTCCTTATCTGCTCCAATGGACATACTACCTTCTGCTGGATCCTTCTCCAGACTGGTTGCCATCTAAGAATGATAAGGGTATCTCACCAGGACAGCAATTTTCTCTTCTGCAAGTAAGGTGCCACTGCCTGTTTTAGTTGTGGATTTCATCTTGAGCTGAACACAAAATTGTTCCAGTCAATTTATTTTTCAGATGTTTTCGCTTGCTTGATTGATGGATACACAGCATTTATTTCATACAACTTAAGGCTATGCGTACAAAATGTTCCTTCCTCTTGTTTTCCCCCCACAACAGGAGGGAGTCCTAACAAACGTAGGCAGCACATTCACTACTTTTCACTACTTTTTCTATTATTGCATCTACAGATTTCTGTTCGTTGGCCATGCTTATTATTTATTTATTAGATTTGTATGCTGCCCAAACCCGAAGGGCTTGAATTGACCAGTCCTTCTTATAGAGGGAAGGAGTGGAAGAATATCTGAAAGGTTATTGGGAGATTTGTTTAAGACATCTGACAGGTAAAATTTATTTGATCTTCTCTAAGATGGCCTCTCGTTGTATAGGTCCTACTGAGTTGATTGAAGCATGATCTAGCTTGATTATCTGGTAGGGATTTGAGCATGTTAGCCTCAAGCAAATGGGCATGGTCTCCTCAGGCTATGAGCACAGCCATCACTTTATCGGATCCATGCTAGTTAAAATTTCTCAATAAGACAGCAAGAGATTGAGCCCAAGTGGAGATCATTTTTTTAAAGTGAGGGGATAATTCTTCCTTCAGTGATCTGCCTTTATTCAAGAAGTCATTGCTGAATCTGAAAATGTTAGCTAGATCGCTACTAGCCTCCAAACTTCTCTTTTGAGGAACACCATTGAACTGCAGAGGAAGTAAATTGTCCAGATTTCTTCCAGTTGAATTTCAGGCATGAGCAATTTCAGGCATTGACTTTGCTTAAGGAGACTTTAGAAGGGATGGGTATGGTCTGTCTGTCTTCCTGGTTCTCTCTGAATTCTCAGTGACTTTTCACTCCATCAATCATGGTATCCTTCTGGACTGGCTCAGGGGGTTAGGAGCAGAGGCCATGGAGTTGCAGTGGTTGCCTTGATTCCTTCTCCATTCAATGAAGGCTTTGCAGAGGTCATCAGAGTTCATGTTACCAGCAGATGACATGGCTCCCCAAATCAACACAGACTGTGGAAACTTTTGCATCTCATTTGGAAACCAAGGACTCAGAGTATGGAGGAAGAATGGAGAGGCACACACCGCAAGATGCTTGAAGTCCAGTGTGAAGTTTCCACAGTCTGTGTTGATTTGGGGAGCCATGCTGGTGTTGATCCACTGTGCTTCACAATATTCTAATTTTTTGAGTTTCACCTGTACGAGAGCTCTATTTATAATGCTTTCTGGATAAAAGGAATGGAGAATATTTTGGGGAGGAAATAATAATTAATAGAAAAGCTGCTTGTGATGATCAGCAAAGGTATTGCAATTATATTGCAGAAATTCCATGTCCAGGATGTGAAAGATCTGCTTGGTGTTAATTTGCCTGACCTGAAAGAAGTTGAAAACCATCCTTCTGTTGCAATGTGGATCAAGAACAACTTTCAGTCTGAACTGGATTCCCTTGGAATTGGCCTAGTTGGAGGCAAGGCATCTCTGTTCTCCACTTCTATGGGCAGCACCATGTCAAATATGTCTCTTAGTACAAAATCAGACGATGCGTTAACTGCCACCTCCCCTGTTATTCCAATCATGGAATCAACCATATCTAGTCCAGGCAACGTCAATGTTACTATCCCTAGCACTAGTTCTGCCTCCTCGGATTTGAACTCATTCGTTTCTAGACAGTCCTATTCAACTCCTGTCTTCAAAATCACTCTTATGACTAATGAAATCTCTCCTTCCATTAACAATACCCAAACAACTCTTTCTGATAGAGTGCCTAAAGATGCTTTCCCCGCCAGTATATCTTCCAAAGTTAGAGCTGATTCAGATAATACTGGGACAACGGTTCCTACAGCTGTAAAAAATACACCTGTCCCCACTGAAATTACAATAGATTTCAATGGTGTCACAACCAACAGAACAGACTTTCCTGTAAGTGGAATCCCAGCCCCTTACATTGCAAGAGGGATCAACACGACTTCTAATGAACATTTCATAAATTCTAGCAATGCCACAGCTAATAGCTCAGCCATACCTTCCATCCCCACCAAGTCCTCTGTTTCAGTCTCAATTGAAATTGTAGTTCCCTTTTTGAACATCACTACTACTTTAAATGAAACTGGTGGTACCATTCCTACCATTGCCACCAATTTCAAAAGCAGCTCAGCCAGTAGAACAGTCCTTCCTTCTGTATCAACAGACTCTGCCACTGTTGTCCCCATCACTTCCTTAAATGTCACAGCTGTTTCAGATGGAACATTATTCCGCAGCACTGCAAGATATTTGAACACAACCATCTTGAGTAAACTTTTAACAGATTCTAACAATAGCACAGTCAGTGCCCCAGTTGCTACTACCACCCCCTTAGATTCCACCACTGTTGTTACCTCCAAAACCAGAGCTATTTCTTATAATGTTTCAGTAACTTCAAATGATACCATCAAAGACACTCTTTTCCATTATAATGCAACAAGTAGCCATGTGATTGAAACAACAGTAGCTTCTGATAGCAACACCACAAACAATGACACAGCATTTCCTAGCCCTGTTACAGTTAGACATGTAAATGCTGGTCTCAATGTAACTATTTTTCACTCGCCCACTGTTGTCATAAACTTCACTGTTGGTGCAGATACAACCACAGCCAGAACTTACTTCACCTCTGTCATGTCTGGTATAACCAGAACATCTTCTGAATGGCTTTCAACACCACCTAAGCACACGCTGGCTACAAATCCAGCATTGATCAGCAAAAAACCCATAACAATTACAGCCAAAGAGCCAACTGCATCAAGCAAAACAACTTTCCATTCCCAAGAACCCTCTCCCAAGACAGCTATTCCTCCACTATCCTCCCCAAATCAAACAACCTCAAAGGCTGCTACAGCCATCCAGAGAAGCAGCAGAGCAACAGCAACAAAACCACCATCGTATCCAACTCCAAATGGCTACATTCACGTGAAACCACTAAGTGGTATGTATTTGGGTTTAATTATTTCTGAAATTACCTTTGTTTTAGAGGAGGGTGAAACTTTTCAGTAAAGAAAATTGAGTAATTCTGAGATGAAATTAAATAGATTTTCCTCAGGAGACAGATATGCTATGTTTAAAGTTTCTATGCTATGGAAATAGCTCTGAAAAATGAGGCTTCCATTATTATTCTGGGAATATTAGCTGCCCAAAGAAACATTCAATTTCATTAAAAGTCATCTGCAGAGGAGACCCTGGAGGAGGCCAAAGAGGCATGGTTGGCAGGTGCCTCTGACATACAAGTAAGTAGAAAAGCTTGTTCATTGTTCACATTGCCTTCTTGTGGCTGAGCTCAGGTGAGGCCTTGAGAATGGATAGCGATGAAGATAGTAGATAAAGCCCTCCTCCACACAGTCAGCTGGTCAGAATGCAAATGCAATTCTCCACTTAAGTTTGGGGCTCTCTCTGAATTGGCATTGACAGCTGTGGGAACTATCTGTGGAAGACCAGGAGTGATTGACCAACCTCATAAAGCCAAGCTAAATCAGATCAGATCTAATTAGGGTTTCAATGAAAGATCAACAGGCTAGAATGAAAAAATGCCCAAAGATTTCATATTATAGCATAGATAACTTATCTTGTGTTATCAAGTGCTCAATATGAAGAGGACCTTATCTTTAGTGTCAGATTTCTCCTGTAACAATTTAGACTAAAACAAAGAATTTTTTACTGCTCACAAAATAAGAATTCCAGCAAGCATATTAACTTTCATGTAAGGAGCCTCTGTATCAGGGTTTCTCAAGCAGGATAACTATAATTGTGTGGACTTCACTTTCCAGAATTCCCCAGCCAGCCAACACACTGGGAGTTGAAGTCCACACAAGGTTGAGAAACTCTGGTCTATATAGACAAAGTTCTAAAGTGATTTTTCCTCTTGTGCTCCTTCCAATGGAATTGAAGGTAGGGCACACTTCTGTTTTTAATTTGGAGATGGTTGCTAGATGTTTTATCAGTGTGAGCACCAGTTCTCATGTTCATTATCATTCAAGTGCCATTTCTCTCATCTGAACACCTGGAACAGGAGAGTTCAGAGACAGCCATGTTGTCTACTTTTTGCAAACCCACCTGTGCTCAGGTGAATGCTTAAAGAATAACTTTAGTTCTGAAATGCAAACAACATCCTTTAAGTTATAACAATACTTTCTGTTATAGAAATCTTTATCTGTAATTTCATTTCACCCTTCTATAAGGAGAAATATGAAGAACCTCCAGATCACTGAAACTGATATGAGCTTACATATAAAAGATTATCTTTAGGCTGTAACAGGATATCAAGAAATAACTGAGATAATGCATTATCTCAGTTATTTCTTGATATCCTGTTACAGCCTAAAGATAATCTTTTATATGTAAGCTCATATCAGTTTCAGTGATCTGGAGGTTCTTCATATTTCTCCTTATAGAAGGGTGAAATGAAATTACAGATAAAGATTTCTATAACAGAAAGTATTGTTATAACTTAAAGGATGTTGTTTGCATTTCAGAACTAAAGTTATTCTTTAAGCATTCACCTGAGCACAGGTGGGTTTGCAAAAAGTAGACAACATGGCTGTCTCTGAACTCTCCTGTTCCAGGTGTTCAGATGAGAGAAATGGCACTTGAATGATAATGAACATGAGAACTGGTGCTCACACTGATAAAACATCTA
Organism: Imantodes cenchoa; assembly: GCA_027560375.1. NCBI lineage: Eukaryota > Metazoa > Chordata > Lepidosauria > Squamata > Dipsadidae > Imantodes > Imantodes cenchoa. Next base: position 5,595 of record JANHGD010004645.1, on the reverse strand, counting down.
GCAACCATCTCCAAATTAAAAACAGAAGTGTGCCCTACCTTCAATTCCATTGGAAGGAGCACAAGAGGAAAAATCACTTTAGAACTTTGTCTATATAGACCAGAGTTTCTCAACCTTGTGTGGACTTCAACTCCCAGTGTGTTGGCTGGCTGGGGAATTCTGGAAAGTGAAGTCCACACAATTATAGTTATCCTGCTTGAGAAACCCTGATACAGAGGCTCCTTACATGAAAGTTAATATGCTTGCTGGAATTCTTATTTTGTGAGCAGTAAAAAATTCTTTGTTTTAGTCTAAATTGTTACAGGAGAAATCTGACACTAAAGATAAGGTCCTCTTCATATTGAGCACTTGATAACACAAGATAAGTTATCTATGCTATAATATGAAATCTTTGGGCATTTTTTCATTCTAGCCTGTTGATCTTTCATTGAAACCCTAATTAGATCTGATCTGATTTAGCTTGGCTTTATGAGGTTGGTCAATCACTCCTGGTCTTCCACAGATAGTTCCCACAGCTGTCAATGCCAATTCAGAGAGAGCCCCAAACTTAAGTGGAGAATTGCATTTGCATTCTGACCAGCTGACTGTGTGGAGGAGGGCTTTATCTACTATCTTCATCGCTATCCATTCTCAAGGCCTCACCTGAGCTCAGCCACAAGAAGGCAATGTGAACAATGAACAAGCTTTTCTACTTACTTGTATGTCAGAGGCACCTGCCAACCATGCCTCTTTGGCCTCCTCCAGGGTCTCCTCTGCAGATGACTTTTAATGAAATTGAATGTTTCTTTGGGCAGCTAATATTCCCAGAATAATAATGGAAGCCTCATTTTTCAGAGCTATTTCCATAGCATAGAAACTTTAAACATAGCATATCTGTCTCCTGAGGAAAATCTATTTAATTTCATCTCAGAATTACTCAATTTTCTTTACTGAAAAGTTTCACCCTCCTCTAAAACAAAGGTAATTTCAGAAATAATTAAACCCAAATACATACCACTTAGTGGTTTCACGTGAATGTAGCCATTTGGAGTTGGATACGATGGTGGTTTTGTTGCTGTTGCTCTGCTGCTTCTCTGGATGGCTGTAGCAGCCTTTGAGGTTGTTTGATTTGGGGAGGATAGTGGAGGAATAGCTGTCTTGGGAGAGGGTTCTTGGGAATGGAAAGTTGTTTTGCTTGATGCAGTTGGCTCTTTGGCTGTAATTGTTATGGGTTTTTTGCTGATCAATGCTGGATTTGTAGCCAGCGTGTGCTTAGGTGGTGTTGAAAGCCATTCAGAAGATGTTCTGGTTATACCAGACATGACAGAGGTGAAGTAAGTTCTGGCTGTGGTTGTATCTGCACCAACAGTGAAGTTTATGACAACAGTGGGCGAGTGAAAAATAGTTACATTGAGACCAGCATTTACATGTCTAACTGTAACAGGGCTAGGAAATGCTGTGTCATTGTTTGTGGTGTTGCTATCAGAAGCTACTGTTGTTTCAATCACATGGCTACTTGTTGCATTATAATGGAAAAGAGTGTCTTTGATGGTATCATTTGAAGTTACTGAAACATTATAAGAAATAGCTCTGGTTTTGGAGGTAACAACAGTGGTGGAATCTAAGGGGGTGGTAGTAGCAACTGGGGCACTGACTGTGCTATTGTTAGAATCTGTTAAAAGTTTACTCAAGATGGTTGTGTTCAAATATCTTGCAGTGCTGCGGAATAATGTTCCATCTGAAACAGCTGTGACATTTAAGGAAGTGATGGGGACAACAGTGGCAGAGTCTGTTGATACAGAAGGAAGGACTGTTCTACTGGCTGAGCTGCTTTTGAAATTGGTGGCAATGGTAGGAATGGTACCACCAGTTTCATTTAAAGTAGTAGTGATGTTCAAAAAGGGAACTACAATTTCAATTGAGACTGAAACAGAGGACTTGGTGGGGATGGAAGGTATGGCTGAGCTATTAGCTGTGGCATTGCTAGAATTTATGAAATGTTCATTAGAAGTCGTGTTGATCCCTCTTGCAATGTAAGGGGCTGGGATTCCACTTACAGGAAAGTCTGTTCTGTTGGTTGTGACACCATTGAAATCTATTGTAATTTCAGTGGGGACAGGTGTATTTTTTACAGCTGTAGGAACCGTTGTCCCAGTATTATCTGAATCAGCTCTAACTTTGGAAGATATACTGGCGGGGAAAGCATCTTTAGGCACTCTATCAGAAAGAGTTGTTTGGGTATTGTTAATGGAAGGAGAGATTTCATTAGTCATAAGAGTGATTTTGAAGACAGGAGTTGAATAGGACTGTCTAGAAACGAATGAGTTCAAATCCGAGGAGGCAGAACTAGTGCTAGGGATAGTAACATTGACGTTGCCTGGACTAGATATGGTTGATTCCATGATTGGAATAACAGGGGAGGTGGCAGTTAACGCATCGTCTGATTTTGTACTAAGAGACATATTTGACATGGTGCTGCCCATAGAAGTGGAGAACAGAGATGCCTTGCCTCCAACTAGGCCAATTCCAAGGGAATCCAGTTCAGACTGAAAGTTGTTCTTGATCCACATTGCAACAGAAGGATGGTTTTCAACTTCTTTCAGGTCAGGCAAATTAACACCAAGCAGATCTTTCACATCCTGGACATGGAATTTCTGCAATATAATTGCAATACCTTTGCTGATCATCACAAGCAGCTTTTCTATTAATTATTATTTCCTCCCCAAAATATTCTCCATTCCTTTTATCCAGAAAGCATTATAAATAGAGCTCTCGTACAGGTGAAACTCAAAAAATTAGAATATTGTGAAGCACAGTGGATCAACACCAGCATGGCTCCCCAAATCAACACAGACTGTGGAAACTTCACACTGGACTTCAAGCATCTTGCGGTGTGTGCCTCTCCATTCTTCCTCCATACTCTGAGTCCTTGGTTTCCAAATGAGATGCAAAAGTTTCCACAGTCTGTGTTGATTTGGGGAGCCATGTCATCTGCTGGTAACATGAACTCTGATGACCTCTGCAAAGCCTTCATTGAATGGAGAAGGAATCAAGGCAACCACTGCAACTCCATGGCCTCTGCTCCTAACCCCCTGAGCCAGTCCAGAAGGATACCATGATTGATGGAGTGAAAAGTCACTGAGAATTCAGAGAGAACCAGGAAGACAGACAGACCATACCCATCCCTTCTAAAGTCTCCTTAAGCAAAGTCAATGCCTGAAATTGCTCATGCCTGAAATTCAACTGGAAGAAATCTGGACAATTTACTTCCTCTGCAGTTCAATGGTGTTCCTCAAAAGAGAAGTTTGGAGGCTAGTAGCGATCTAGCTAACATTTTCAGATTCAGCAATGACTTCTTGAATAAAGGCAGATCACTGAAGGAAGAATTATCCCCTCACTTTAAAAAAATGATCTCCACTTGGGCTCAATCTCTTGCTGTCTTATTGAGAAATTTTAACTAGCATGGATCCGATAAAGTGATGGCTGTGCTCATAGCCTGAGGAGACCATGCCCATTTGCTTGAGGCTAACATGCTCAAATCCCTACCAGATAATCAAGCTAGATCATGCTTCAATCAACTCAGTAGGACCTATACAACGAGAGGCCATCTTAGAGAAGATCAAATAAATTTTACCTGTCAGATGTCTTAAACAAATCTCCCAATAACCTTTCAGATATTCTTCCACTCCTTCCCTCTATAAGAAGGACTGGTCAATTCAAGCCCTTCGGGTTTGGGCAGCATACAAATCTAATAAATAAATAATAAGCATGGCCAACGAACAGAAATCTGTAGATGCAATAATAGAAAAAGTAGTGAAAAGTAGTGAATGTGCTGCCTACGTTTGTTAGGACTCCCTCCTGTTGTGGGGGGAAAACAAGAGGAAGGAACATTTTGTACGCATAGCCTTAAGTTGTATGAAATAAATGCTGTGTATCCATCAATCAAGCAAGCGAAAACATCTGAAAAATAAATTGACTGGAACAATTTTGTGTTCAGCTCAAGATGAAATCCACAACTAAAACAGGCAGTGGCACCTTACTTGCAGAAGAGAAAATTGCTGTCCTGGTGAGATACCCTTATCATTCTTAGATGGCAACCAGTCTGGAGAAGGATCCAGCAGAAGGTAGTATGTCCATTGGAGCAGATAAGGACACAAGGATAATTATGAGTCCTTTTATATGTTTTGGCATTTCTTGCTTGCTGTCTTAGGAGGCTCAGATTCCTAGCCTGCACTTGGTTGACCTGTTTACATTTCAAAATAAGGAAAGGAAAAGTTTGGAATTGGGCGGTTCCTGAATAGCCCAGACCAGACTAGCCTAGCCTAGCCTAGAACATAGCTAGTATGTCATCCAACACCTATACGGGTTTATCTAATGGAAGATATTCAAGCAAAAAGGAACAAGGAAGACAGATCACTGTTTCGATGGATGATCAAGGTAATTCATCTTGGTCAAGGCTATTCATCTCATCGAGGACAGACTGATGAGGTGTAGGCCATCCCAAAATATTTCTGCTGGGCCGAGTTGCCCATGGTTAGCTTCAGGTTTAAAGATTCTTAACACAGCAGACATTTCAATGTGACTTCCTCGTATCCATACCATTGATCTACCAGCTTGCAACCCAACAAATGGAGTTGAAGACTTTCAGGTGAAAGCATGAGTAATTTTTATAGCATTCAGGATGTTCATTTTCCAGGAGAGGTTGGTCAAGAAATAGTACCAGCAGGTACCAGCAGCTGGTTGAGTTTATCTGGGTTCAGAATCTCTAGAGTATCAGGCTTAGTTGTGTTTTGTGTGTTTCTTCCAGAAAATCCCAGGGCTTCAGATTAGACTGAGAAGTTTGAAAACATCCCATAGAAGGCAATGATAAAACATATCACACTGTTCTGAAGAAATTTCCATGGATGTGTCTATGGAGGTTTCAGGAATGGAGATTAACCCAGAAATATTTCCTTTTAAAAATCCACCAGTTCTTTATCATGATTGTAAAGTTTGGCACAGCTGGCTACAGATTTGGGAATAGGCAACTTAACCCACCTTGATTTCTTTCACGGTAGTAGGTAGATTAGAAAATGATTGAAATAAGAGATGATCACAATAGTATTCCTTCGTACTTTGAAAACAGTTTCCCAAGGTAGGCATGGTTATTCCAAAGTAGACATGGACTATGGGATTGTACTGGTTTGGTGACATTAGATCCTGCAGCCTTCTCCAAGCTTCAGTTGTTGGGATTGGAAATTCAAAATCCAGCCCCAAATGCCTAGAGAAATAGAGGAAGTCCTCAAATTATGACAGTTAATGCTGCCTGGAATTTCCATTGCAAATACAATGATCCTATATCAAGGCCAGAGGTGGGTTCCTCCCGGTTTGGACCAGTTCTTTAAAACTGGTAGCGGGAATCCCCCCCCCCCCGCTCACCGAACCAGGAGCAATGGCCGACTGGTCATGCCCATGAACCGGCTCTCTTGGCAGTGCCATAGGTGCCACCATCTGTTTTTTGGCACTGCGCATGGCCATGCTGCATGCAATGTGCGTGCGCCCACATGGCGCAGGAGGAAGCAACCCAGTGGCAAGGTAAGTTAGAGCCCACCCCTGGTTAAAAGCATTATACTTGTT
>JANHGD010004642.1:25845-40456 GCA_027560375.1 Imantodes cenchoa | reverse complement strand
TTCTATTCTATTCTATTCTATTCTATTCTATTCTATTCTATTTTCTATTCTATTCTATTCTATTCTATTCTATTCTATTGCATTCTATTCTATTCTATTCTTCTATTGCATTCTGTTCTATTCTATTCTACTCTTCTATTGCATTCTATTCTATTCTATTCTATTCTATTCTATTGCATTCTATTCTATTCTATTCTATTCTATTGCATTCTATTCTATTCTATTGCATTCTATTCTATTCTGTTGCATTCTATTCTATTCTATTCTTCTATTGCATTCTGTTCTATTCTATTCTATTCTTCTATTGCATTCTGTTCTGTTCTATTCTTCTATTGCATTCTATTCTATTCTATTCTATTGCATTCTATTCTATTCTACTATTGCATTTTATTCTATTCTTCTATTGCATTCTATTCTATTGCATTCTATTATTCTATTCTATTCTATTCTGTTCTGTTCTGTTCTGTTCTATTCTATTCCATTCATCAGTGCTAGGAGGGGCTGTGTATAAATAGAGAGCAAACCTCACTCCCCTCTAGCCCTGATGATGTTATCTAGCAGGGCGATGAAATGCCTGCCCACTGAATCTCTCTGCCCGCATGTCCCCGGACCAATTAAGGACCCTCCGTTGAAGATGGCTGTCCAACCAACTGCAAATCCATCTCCATCCCACGCAGGTAGAAAGTCTCATCTAGCCCTCCTTTCCCATACGGCCCCCTCCTCCCAGACCTCTTTTGGGGTGTGTGTGTGTGGGGGGGGAGAGATCCAGTTCTATAAAACTCCTGGTCTTCTGACCAGCCTGCCCAGTGGAGAGAAGCCCAGCCTCCTCCCCAGGTAACACACCTTTCTGCCCATTTCACCTTGCAGTTAAAACAGCTTTCGTGCCAGCCACAGCTCTACCCCCCCCTCCCCAATTGTCACTGAATGCACCGGCCGGCCCTTCCAATCGAGTGCTAATTTAATTAGAAAGCACCCATTTTAGTTAATTTGTTCAAGAAGATCTCCGCAACGCGAGCAGATGTTCGCCTCCCGCCCCCTTCAAACGTTCGAGGGGGGGCGGGTGTTTTGTAAATGACTCCGCTCAGCCTTGTTTAAGAGAGAAAGGGGGGGTTTAAGGGGGGGCCAACGGCCCTCTCTGTAAACATTTTACAGCTCTCTGCATAGTCGGAGCGAGGATAAACCCCTGGCAACTGGGGCTGGTGTGGGTGGGGGCGCTGCACATTGGCAGCCATACGGCTATCATTTTATTGTCATATTTCACGGCCGTAACGTTAATGGGAGATGCTGGCTCCAGCATCTTTTTTTTTTTTAACGGCTCCGCTGAGCACGCTTAACGCAAAACGCTTTCGCTTCGGAAAATTCAGGGAGGCTTCCGGGGTTTTTTGGTTTTATTATTATTTACTGCTTCGGTTTCGGCAGGGAGAACTTGGCCGGCAGGTTTTGGATCTCCTTGCCCTGCCTTCGGGCTCACTTGCCTCACCTGGAACGGTGTCCTGACCCACCTGGGCTCCTCTATAGGAGTCCCCGGGACCCCCAGGCTAAAGCTTTGCTGGGAGCAATCTTGGATAGGTCTGCAACTCACCTGGGTCAGGTCTTCAGGGCCCGAAGGAGCTGGAAGGAAATCTTGGCTGAGCTTCATGTCTACAGCAGTGTTTCTCAACCTTGGCAGTTTCAAGATGTGTGGACTTCAACTCCCAGAATTCCCCAGCCAGCAACGCTGGTGACTGGAGGGAGGACGTGAAGAAGGACTGAGAAGAGAGGACTGTGGGGTCCTTGGGGCTGTCAGAGCTTGGTGGTTTACTTGCAGACATCTCGTGCCCAAACTAGGGAATATCATCAGTGTTACAAGGGAAAGGGGTTGGTGAGGAATAGGAGGAGGAGGAAGGGAGGAAGATGAAAAATAGATGATGATGATGAGGAGGAGGAGGCCTGTGGGGTCCTTGGCGCTCTCTGAGCTTGGTGGTTTTCCTGCAGACGTTTCGTGATCCTACTGGGTAACATCATCAGTGCTGGAAGGAAGTGGGGTTTGCAGGGGATGGGAGGAGGAGGAGGAGAAAGGGGAGGAAGGAAGAGGAGGCCTGTGGGGTCCTTTTCTCAGCTTGGTGGTTTTCTTGCAGAAAGAAGCTGGCCTCTCTGCCTCTAAGGACCCCCTTGGAAAGTCTGTGGCACCCCCAGGCCAACATTTTTAGTGTCATTAAGTGAATCGGGCCTCCTGGTTGGCTTTGCCTGCCAGAAGGTTGCCAAAGGGGATCGCATGACCCCGGGACACCGCCACCGTCATAAATATGAGTCAGTTGCCAAGCATCCAAATGCTGCTCTTGTGACCGTGGGGATGCTGCAGTGGTCATAAGTGTGAACCTTGGTCACAAGTCACTTTTGTCAGTGCCGTTGTCACTTTAGTCACAAAATGAACAGTTGTAAGTTGATTTCTCCCTTGAGAAGATTTCTCCCTTGGGCAGGGGGCTGGGCTACAATAGCAATAGCAATAGCCCTTAGACTTATATACCACTTCCTAGTGCTTTCCAGCCCTCTCTAAGCAGTTGACAGAGTCAGCCTCTTGCCCCCAACAATCTGGGTCCTCATTTGACCCACCTCGGAAGGATGGAAGGCTGAGTCAACCTTGAGCCTGGTGGGATTTGATCTGCTGAACTGCTGAACACAGTCAGCTAAAGTGGCCTGCAGTACTGCACTCTATCCACTGTGCCACCTGGGCTCTTTAACACTTGTGGACTTCAACTCCCAGAATTCCCCAGCCAGTTTGAGGACCCCTGCCACACAGAAATGTGTAAAACGCTCCAAGCCATTAAAAAAAACACTCTAATTTATAAACTTTGAAGCCTCTTGGATTCGACTTGCGTCTTGCGACAAGATCAGGGAAGTGTGTCAATCAAGCCGTTGTGATTTGATCAATAGATTTAGCCCAACTGCTGAATTCGCCAACAAACCACGTGGGTTGAATTCCCATGAAGCAGCAACTTTTGAAGCGGGGAGTGGCGAGCTTTGGTGTACTCAGTGGTTAGAGTGCAGCACTGCAGGCCACTGAAACTGGCTGCGAGTTCAGCAGTTCAAATCTCACCAGGCTCAAGGTTGACTTCCATCCTTCCGAGGTGGGTAAAATGAGGACCCAGATTGTTGGGGGGCAAGAGGCTGACTCTGTAAACCGCTTAGAGAGGGCTGTCAAGCACTGTGAAGCGGTATATAAATCTAAGTGCTATATTGCTAGGCTCCCCCTGCCCCTCGCAGGCTTCCGAGCCGGCGCGCCTTCTGGGAGTTGTAGTCCCTGCCCCTGGGGAAGGCTGCCCATTCCCACCCAGCCCGCGGGGATCTGCCTGGCGCCACCCCCCATTTCCCCCGCAGGCGCTCGGGGGGACCCGCTCCGCTCGCAGCCGGACCTGGCCGAGCCCCCGGCCCGAAGGAGCCGCCGCAGCACCGCCGTCGCCCGCTCCGTTTCCAGCCGGCCGAAGCGGCTCAGCAGCATCCCCGGCCTGGCTGCGCTCCGCGGACGGAACTGAAGACGCGGGACCGGGTCGCCGGGGAAGACTTTCCGGGAGGAGCGGAAGCCGCCGGGTCCAGCTCCTTCCCGAGGGTCTCGTAGCAACGGGATCCCCCGCCCCCTCGGTTGCTAAGGGGTTCTACGTCCAATGGAGCTCGTCCTGCCCCGGATGCCGTGAAAACACGGTTCCGCGGGCCGAAAAAAAGGTTCCGCGGAGCAACTTCCCTCAAAGATAACAGGAGGAGGGCATCTTTTTTCCCGTGAGAAGGGAGAGAGAGAGAGCAAAAGCATCATGATCATTTTTTTAATTGCACCAAAGCGATTTTAAAGCATTGGCTTTAAAGAGGGTAGATTCAGTTCTACACAGGAGTAAGTCCTCTGAGTCCAGAGGGAACTAAGCATCAGGCAATAAAGCTGCACTATTAATTGTTCATCCCAAACACCAACTGAAACCTAACACTTTGAATATATTCAAAGCAAAGCAAAGCAAAATATCAAACAGCATGTGAGAAACGAAGGAAAGCAGTTCTGAGACATTTCAAACTCTTCCACATTCTCTAATATATTGAGAATTTAAGGCAACCTTGTCAATCGTGGACAAAACTTGCAATGAGCTGGAGCAATCCAGGAAGAGGACAAAAAAGCGGACACATCCAAAATCCGGGTCAAGACTGTGTTGCTTCAGGCTCCCAGTGCATTATCTAATTGCACCTTGGCCTCCAGCACCGGCTTTCCTGATTCCCTGCGCCTGAAGGTCACTCAGCCCAATCAAGAGTCAGCACACCCAAAAGTGGAGTTGGGAAGTTATCCAAGCCAATTTCTTTGAGGCAGATCCAGTGCCCTCGAGCCTCCCAGTGTGCCAGAAGGCAGCCTTCCTTACTTTCCATCTTCCAGATAAGGGAGAGCAACCTCCAGTCCTTCGGGAGTAGGGCGGTATACAAATAAAATTTTATTATTATTATTATTATTTATAAACAAACACACACACACACATTTGAGAGGCATAAGATTGGGGAGGGGGCCATCAAGCTTTGCATTCTGAGGCAGGAGCATTAATTTCATCTTGAGGATTTGACCACGAGACTGTAAGATCATAATTGCATCCGTTGTTTACTCCGAGCTATGGCAAAGCACACTTATTCTAGTCTAAATTGAGATTCTGGTGCTTCCTCTGATAGGAAACTCAGGATCTTGTCTGACCCTCCTGCTCTTTCCTTCTATTTGCTGTTCAACATCTCTTTTCATGCCTGCACCACCTGCATTCATCTTTTTGAACTGAGTTTAGCGCCTTACTACGTCTAAAATGCTTTTATTGCAGTTTCGTTCAACTCAACTCCCCCTGCAAAAGCCAGCCCTGGAAGGCTGCCGGAGTGACAAAAGATGGAAGCTTCCTCCACTGCTCAGTTGCTCAGCATCTGAAAAGAAGAGACGCGTGGCTTAAATTTCCAGCTCTGGACCCAAGAATCCCTCCGACCCCAGCAAGAAATCTCTTCTTAGTCATCTCTTGCAGCAAACCCTACAGCTGTAGGAGGAGCTTTAGAGACCTGGGTCCATCTTGTGGAGGTCTTTCACCCCACCGGGTCCCCAGTATTCGATTGGGGTGTTTTGCCCCCGAGAACTCTAGGTTTTCCTTTAATAATCCTTGCCTGGGGCGTCGCAAAGGTCCCTCGCAAGCGAGGCGGAAGATTGCCCTGCAGCCAGGGAAGGGAACGGAGAGCAGCCAGCAAGGAAAAGGGGAGGATTTCAAGGCAAGCAAGCTGCCCCCTCCCTCCCCCCGCTGCTGGTGGTACAGAGCTTGCCTCCTCCTTCTGGATTTGCATCGCGCAGGCTGGCTGGCTGCAACGGGAGCTGTCCTACTCGGCAGCCTCCTGAAATCACCTGCTTCTCCCCACCATGTAAGAGCGATGAGACCTACAGCCACACCTTTGCAATGGAGGAAGATTTGTTCCAGCTAAGGCAACTGCCGTAAGTAACCCGGGGTGGGCAGAGTGGCCCAGTGCCTTGAGGGCTATTGCATTGAGCCCCGTTGTGCCTTGGCCCGAATTCCTTGCTTGCAATGTCCCCTTCCCGCCCCCACAGCTGGGACTCTCCAGAGGCCTGGGACCGGGGCGCTCCGATCTTCCCAGCCATCGCTGATGGGCGAGAGTTGTAGTCCCACCAACTGGAGGGTCCTTGCATGGGGAAACCCTGCCCAAAACATCGTTTGCTTCCTCCCAGGATCAACACTTTGTCTTTTGTTGGAGGTGTTATTTTCTGAAGGGGAATTTCAGAATTTTGACCCAGCCAAAATGTTTGTGATCATGGAAACTGAAGATCTTAGGTTCCGGACATGTTTTTCCTTCTCTTCCTGAATGCTGCAAGAATGGGGGTGGCTAGGAATTCCTCTGCTTTCTCCTGCAACTACAGGTTTTGCAGAGAGATCCGAGGAGGAGGAGGAGGAGGAGGAGGAGGAGGAGGAGGAGGAAGGCTTTGAAAGACTTGGGAGAATATGCACAGCATTGGTAGGCAGAAGGGGAGGGGGGGTAGTTTATGCTTCCACCTCAGATACGTGTGGTGAGCAGAGACACCCACACATTTGCAGGAATTTGAATTTCTCCTTGTGGCAGTCTGACTCTGTCAAGAAATAACCTTTTATTTTGCTGACTGCTGGATCAGGCACAGATCAAATTGCAAGATTTTCTGGGCGAAGGAACAGTTTACATGTTGGCTTAATTAGCTCCTTTCAGAGCTGCGAGGTGCTTCATTGCATACAAATGCATCCCACGGAGACACCTCGGCCGCCCGAGAGCTTTGCTAGGAAAAGCCTATTTAAGCACAGTTCCTCCCCGACATCCGTGGGATGGCTGTTTTCTTTTATTCCGGCTCCTGTTAAGGTTGGCAGACATTGTCTTACTTTCTAAAAGATGCTCCCCATCCCGGAAAGAGAGTCTTTGGGAAGCTTCTGTAGTGGGTAGAAAGCAGAGCACCTTTCCTGGAAGTCTAACACTTTGAGAGAACCAGGATCATGCCCGGCTCAAACCTCTTCCCCCCTCCTTCCCCCCCAAAACCTCAGAGTAGAACCAGAAGGGCCTGATTCAGTTCTGAGAATCAGTCCTGCCCTTTTCTTCAGTCAGGAATCCCCTGTGTAGGCCAAACCAGACTGCGATAGCTGCAGCCCATTTTGCTTGGTGAAATGAAGGAGGTGAGGAGAAGTCCCGTTGGATTCTTGAATATGCAGGCCGGCCATGGGGGAGGCACAAAACTGATCAGGAAACACTCAGTGTGGACTTCCTATGACCAAAGTATTTGGAATTGGTAAACAATTTAACACGGATGCAATATTTCTGCCACATAGCTGCTACTCTCTTCTTCAGATGGGTTTTATTAAGGTGCATATAGTTTGTGGGATAAATTATCGCTCCCACAATGCCATAAAGGTCCTTTAGGCGTGGCAGTCTGGTCAATGCAGCCTAACATTTCTGGGCAGGGGTCTCCATAAAGTGCTTGCTCTCCTTTTCCATTCTGCAAATGGAAGCTCCCTTGTTGCTAAAAGGGTCTGTCTGTCTGTCAGCTCCTTGCATTATTCATGCTGATGAAATATGAATGGGCAAAGCATGAAGAGCAGCCACAGATGGAAAGCACACAAGCCCTACAGTCCTTTGGAGGCCCCTGGTTCTGGTGTGCTCAAAAACCAGGAATGGGATCATTTGTGGCCACGATGATTTCAAACCCAGGCAACAAGACGGTGTTTATCCTTAGCACTGATGGTGTTACCTAGTCAGGTGATGAAATGTCAGGAAGAAAACCAAGCTCAGAGAGCACCAAAAACTCCACAGCTCAACCCTGAGCTACAATTATTCTCTTCCATTATAGTGCTTGTCCTTATTACCTCTGTCCCAGTGGTGAAATCTACTTACCTTCCCTACTGGTTCAGAAGTGCGCACTCTGCGCATGCGCAGAGGTTAAAAACATGAAAATGGCGATGTCCATGCGAGTGGGCGGAGCCTTTGAGCTGCCGCCACTACCGGTTCTCCAAACCACTGGCGGCTGCTGCTACTAGTACAACCTGGACCGGCCCAAACCAGTAGTATTTCACCCGTGCTGTGTCCCAGCCCTAACCCAAACCCAATATCTTGGTTGTTCTCAAATTACCAAAAGACTAATAACTCATTTCTCACCTCACCCATCCAAAACCTCCCCTACCATATGACTTAGCAGTGCAACATGAATTCTGCTTCTTGGCTGAAGAAATATGAAATATTCCCTTTGAGATACTTTTGAGCCTCTGAATATCCTCCTCAAAGCAACCACAGCAGGCCCTTCATCTCTGTGTGTGTCAAATGTCTTTATTTAGCCAGCTGGGAGCCCAAGTCTCATTGTCTGAGATCTCAGATATATATCTGCATTCCCAGCACTTACTGATCTTGTAGCTTTTGCTGGATTCATTGCCATCTGCACAGAGAAACAGATTTAGTTTCTGGCAAGCAGTCAAGATCCTTCACCATTAAATAGCTTGCATATTTCTTTGACTTCGTGAGCTATCACTTCTAAGACACCCTTTGGCACAACTTCCTTCAGACAAAGATAGAAACTTTCTCTGCAAATCTGACATCCGGACAAGAATAGACCGTGCTATGACTCCCCAGCGGAAGACCCCAGCGTATGTCTGGTACCAACAGAGGTGCTAAGCAGGTATGCAGATTCTGCTTTCGTCCAACCTCCACGGAATCTCTTCCATCTTGCTAGAGTTGTCAAGTTCCGTCGGACAGGAGAAAGCACCCGATCCGAAGAGGACGCCGTGTCAGGAGAGCACGAAGTTCAGATTGAGGGTATCCAGACCAACTTAGAAGCTGTAGAGTTGGAAGATGGAGGCATTGTGCCAAAGGAGTTTGCCAACCCAACTGATGGTGAGTAGATCACTTAGCCCTTGGCCTGGAGAAAAAAAGCAAAGTGGTGATTGGCAGCCCAGCGCATGAAAGCAACCTAGAAATGGGATCGCGAAAGGTGAAATCAACTTGTCTCCTGGCATTCTTGTCTCCCTTCCAGATACTTTCATGGTGGAAGACGTGGTGGAAGCAATTGGGTTTGGCAAGTTCCAGTGGAAACTCTCCGTTCTGACTGGCTTAGCATGGGCAAGTAGATGGACCTAACATTCTTGATGGGTTCTTGGGAAGTATTAGATCAAAGCTTATCTTGACTGGTCCACCTAGATGGGGGGTCTCCAAACTTGGCCACTTTAAGACTTGTGGACTTCAACCCCCATGGCTGGCTGGAGAATTCTGAGAGTTAAGTTTTAAGTTTCTTAAGTTTCCAAGTTTGGAGAACCCCCTGACCTAGGCAATGGGGCACGTCGGTTCCGAAGGACCTTGGCAAAGGGTTGATAATATTGTCTCCTTTCACTTCCAGATGGCTGATGCCATGGAAATGATGATTCTGAGCATCTTGGCACCTCAGCTTCATTGTGAGTGGCGATTACCCACCTGGCAGGTTGCGTTGCTCACATCGGTAGGAAAATACCACACAGCTCCTCCTGTATTCTCTAAGGGGTTTCCCCTTGTTGCCGTGGGATGTTAACACAGGAAAAAAAGCCCGAGCAAGTTTAATAAAGCAGGGAGCATAAAAATTCTTGGCATTGCTAGAGGTAAACTGTAGACATTCCTATGTATGGTTCCTTAGTTGTGAGCCCCATTGAGCCCCATTCCACATGCTGAATTTGAGTATTAGATTTGCTTCTCGCTTTACTGTTTGAGACAAAGCAATAATAATATCTGCCGAGAATCTTGGCCTGCTTTAATTAATTTCTTGGATCTGGGACTTGGCCACCAATGATGCTTGTGACAATTTATTGTCTGATAGGAGCCCACTTTATTGTTTTCAGGGGGACAAAGGGTTTGTTTTCCTGATTAACTTACAAGATGTTGCAGGCACTGAGAACTGTTATGGCAATGTTTGTTATATTCCATGCACAGAATTACACCGGTGATTCCCTCCAGATAATTCCATTCCATGAAGTCATTGGCCCATGGAAGATTATCAATAAATTTGAATAAATAAGGGATTGAATTTAATGAGTCAAAAGTGATTCAGGATTGTTTGCCATCTTTTGCCTGATAAGTGCATTTCACCTACACCCCAGTATGTTGCGCTGATATTTTTGACAATGTGGCCAGCTTACCTGATCCTTCTGCCTTTCTCCTTCTCCTTTACTGTTACCTTCTCTCCTTTATTGTCTTCTGTGATTTTTAATGCTCCGAGAAGGAGACCATTTGAGTTGGGTGGAGAATACATTGAAACACATCAATAAATTGTGTTTATTTACCGTAGACATGGCAAGGGCTCCTGTAAAATTCCTTTGCAGAGAGTCTGTGGGATGTCTCTTGGCTAAGCATCTCGTTCCTTCATCGTTAGGAAGTCGAAGTCGTCTTCTTAGGAAATCCCCATTTCAGCTTGCACTTAGCAAATGCATTTTGTCCATTTCTTGCAGGTGGTTTTCCTGGGAATGATGTTTAGTTCCACGCTGTGGGGAAATATTTCAGACCAATATGGCAGAAAAACCGTAAGTCTCCCTCTGCGATATTTGCTAGTTCCCTTGCGTTAAATGCAAAACTGTGTTTAGGATCCTTCCAGATGTATGAACTACCATCTCAGTCCTCTGCAATTCCCACCCGCAATCCCATTTACAAGCTCAGGGATTAATTATCTCCTAGATATTCTGCAGGTTAACCCTGAGGGGAAAGTTTGGGATTTTTGTCCTGAGCAGTGAATTTTGCTTTCTTGGTGTGTCTTCCTTCTGCGCAGGGGCTGAAGATCAGCGTGCTCTGGACCTTGTACTACGGAGTCCTCAGTGGGTTTGCACCAGTTTACAGCTGGATCCTGGTCCTGAGGGGCTTGGTGGGCTTTGGGATCGGAGGCGTCCCTCAGTCGTGAGTATTCCCTCCTCCCTTTGTCCGGACACAACCCGGACTTTGGACAGGCCTGCTTGAAATGGCCGCCATCTTCCCACGGCTCCCCAATTCTGAATCCATCACCAAGTCAGAATAAAGAACATACTCACTGGAGCTTCAATATTTTTATTCTTTCCAGGGTAACTTTATACGCAGAATTCCTCCCCATGAAATCCAGAGCGAAGTGCATATTGCTGATTGAGGTGAGTGGAGAGAAGTCAGATTCCAGATGACAGAGGAATCCGAAAGGAAAAGCTGAGGCGTACGTAGCCATGTCAGGCTCCATCACTCTCCCGTTTCGTTGTTTGTGGCTCCAAAGCTGCCACATTGGTTGGGAGTGCGCCATGTGAGCAAGTCATGCAGAGCAGATTTCCCACCCATGGTGGCCATCCAAAGCCAAGGCTGTTAATCTACGGGACCTTGCCGAGATGGAACTCATCCATTGGAATAACCCTTCCTGGTTTTTTCCTCCTTTCCACGGACAGGTCTTCTGGGCCATCGGAACCGTCTTTGAAGTCCTCCTTGCAGTGTTTGTGATGCCCACCCTTGGCTGGCGTTGGCTGCTCATCCTTTCAGCTCTGCCTCTTATGCTGTTTGCCATCTTGTGTTTTGTACGTATTCTTTCTGCGATCAGAGTCTCTGGCAATGGCTGCGCGTTAGTCTCCTGCACTGAGGTGGCCTTCCTTCCTGGGTAGTTATCTAGCCTAAGCCTTAGAGGTGCTCCCCAGCCTCATGTCCTCAAGAAGTGTCGGATTACCACCCCACTTTGCTTCCAGTTGGCAGGTTTGACAGGATAGGAGCTTCTGGCTGGGCATCAGGTTAGGGAAAGCCAAACTGGGCGACATCTCATGGTCTTCGTTGCCTCCTGCAGTGGCTGCCGGAAAGTGCCCGATACGATGTGTTAACCGGCAACCAAGAAAAGGCCATTGCTACCTTGAAAAGGATTGCAACGGAGAATGGCGCCCCGATGCCTCTGGGGAAACTGATTATGTCTAGGCAGGTGAGTTCGGAAGAAGGTCTTCATGACCGTCCCAAGTCTTGAGGAGGGAAGGATGGGAACCTCTTGTCTTCATGATGGTTTGGTTTGACTAATTTTCTACCCCACCTCTCTCTAAACTGCTGAGAAAACGTCCCACCGGCAGTAGATCCAAAGGGAGGCCTCAGTAGGAAAAACAGACCTTCCATTTGAACCCGGACATCCCGATAAACAGGGCTTGCGTTTCATACTTGGTGGTTACTGGCAAACTTTTTTAACAGCATTCCTCGCTCGTGCCATAAACCTCAGAGATCGGTGGCCTTGCCTGTGTGACTTCCGGTTCCAGTATTCACCCACGAGAACCTGGAACTGCACATTTGCACCTGACTTTATGCTGTTTGTTGTTTCCAAACAGGAAGATCGAGGGAAAATGAGGGACTTATTCACGCCACAGTTCAGACTGACGACGCTTCTGCTGTGGTTTATCTGGTGAGACGGCAGGGCTGCCTGGAAATCTGGCTTGACCCCTCAGCCTGCAGGCAGTAGATCCAAAGGCTGAAGGGAGTGGAGGTCTGGCCGTTGACAAGCAGCTCCCTTGGGACCCTCTGTCCACCCTAGTCATTTGAGAAGCCGTAGGTCTATGGGGCCAGGTCGTGTCCTATGAGCCCCTCAGCACAAATGACCTCATCTAGAGGTCTCACTACAGCAGAGTTCTTGTGCACCCACATTGCGACCAACGCGGGAAAGATTCACACCAGATAAATTGACCAACTGGGTGGTGTAACACCTCTCTCTTGGGTGCCGATAGCTGTTTTACATGGCAGCCTTGTTCTTTTATGCTTCCTTTGCTCTTCACAGGTTCTCCAATGCTTTTTCTTACTACGGCCTCGTCCTGCTGACCACGGAGCTGTTTCAAGCGGGAGACCTCTGCAGCCGTGAGTCAAACAGAGCGGGGAGAGAAATAGGCCCAGAATGCCCTTTGCCTTAAGGCCAGTCCAAAGGGCTCTTCCGAGGGAAGACATTGGCGATTCATGGTTGCCCGACTCCTCAGTGGGGACCTCAGTGGCCATCTATTCTGCCCTCCGGTAGCATCACCTCTTTATGCTGCTCTTTCCACCATTCTTGGCTGCCTGATTTCTGATTCCCAGCTAATTCTCCAGTCCCGGCCACCATGTTTTAATAGCTGGCTGAGGAATTCTGGGAGATGAAGTCCACAAGTGTTAAAGTTGTCAGGTTTAGAGAGCCTGGCCTAGAGTTAACCTCTGAAGTTTCCACTAAAGCAAGCTGATGTCCCCTCTGTGTCCAGCACCAGATTAGGGAAGCTTTATTCAATGGATGTTTCTACCTGGTCCCTCGGCTGAGGTCAAGGACCACTGACACGATGCCCATTCAGCCAGTGGCCTGCTAGGATGCTCAGCAGCCTCCCTCGATACCTGGAAGGGCTACTTGCATGAGCATTTCCCAGGGGCGCCAGGTTCCCTAAAGTCTGCGCTGGGTGGGCTTCTCGCCCTGTGGGCGTCTGGTGGATCAACCTTGGTGATGGTCGAGTGAGGGGGATTCTGCCAAGCGTGAGCAGAAGAGCCCAGCCAGGCCTCGGGGCACAAGGTTGGCCACCCAGCAAAGGGAGGGGGCTCAAGGCCTCACTTCCTTCCCCTCCTCTCTTTCTCCTTCCTCCATCCAAGTGTCCAGCAGGAGGAAAACGGTGAAGGCCAAATGCAGCCTGGCGTGTGAATTTCTGACGGAAAAGGATTACATCGATCTGCTCTGGACCACCCTCTCCGAGTTCCCAGGTAGACCTTTGGAAAGGGGAAGGGGTGCCCCTGGGGGGCGGTGTCTGCAACTGGGGGAGGGGCAAGAGGTGTCATGACACCAGAAGGAGGAGCTTGTGTTATGTTATTCTGATCCTCCTCTGTGGCCCCACTGTGGTTGGGAAGGAAGCTCTGATATTAGCCCAATGGGCACCTGGCTCCCTATCTCATGCCCGATTAAAACCCACATATTTTTAAGATTTAGCTGCATTAGCCAAGATGCTAAACACAATTGAAGAATAAATATTGGCCTCCAGAATTTTCTTTCAGAGAGATATGTTGATCATTTCCACTCATTTCTATCCCATTTCTATTGAAATGGTGATTACGGTCTCGAGGCCCCCCCTTCCCTCTCCCAGATCATCCCAAAGTCTTTTGGGGAGGGGTTGCAAGGAGAAATGAGAGACCCTCCTTGGACTTCGGTGGAACCATCTCACGTGGAGAGATCTGTGCGGCCCATACAAATTCCGCTCTTGGGGAATAGGTCCTCTGATCCGATTTGGCCAGCCAGTTCAGGAAAGTTGAGAAGCCAACCTGGAACCAGTGGCTGGCCAGACACTCCCATGCTGAAGGTGACTCCATTTCTCCTGCAACTTGGAAGGATTCACACTCATACCCAGACACTGGTGGTGGTGAAACGGCCCGCTTCTCCTTCTCCTCCTCCAGGGGTTCTTGTGACCTTGTGGATGATTGACCGGATCGGCCGCAAGAAGACGATGGCGCTCTCCTTCCTGGTCTTTGCCTTCTGCAACCTCCTGCTCTTCCTCTGTGTCAGAAGGTGAGTCCGGGGGATCCAGAGAAGACCCTCCCCGTTGAGATTCCTCCGGGGGACTCCAAGGGAAAGGCCCTGGCCCACGGACTGGCCCTCTGAAAGCAAGCCACCCTCTCTTGATACAGGAAGGTGCTCACCGTGCTGCTCTTCATCGCCAGGGCCTTTATTTCCGGAGGATTCCAGGCTGCGTATGTTTACACCCCTGAGGTAGGAAGGGCAAGCGCCTCTTCTCCAGCTGCGTTGGAGCTTCCAAGGGAGAGGGCTTGGTCAAGTGACCGCCAGCGGCAGAAAGCGAAGGGGTGGGCAGGGAGCCTCAAGGTGGTCATGGCTTTCTCAACAGGTCTACCCAACCGCCACCCGTGCCCTGGGCCTGGGGACATGCAGTGGAGTGGCCAGAGTTGGTGCCCTCATCACACCCTTCATTGCCCAGGTAAGGCAAGGACGCCTCCTAGTGGCAGCTCAGGGCTTCCCTTGACCCCCATCCTGTCTTGGGACATCCCAACGAATCAGGGGTCCTGGAGACTTCTGAAGGGAAGCTCTAGCAATACGATGGCAGAACCTGGATCTTCATGCTAGATTTGCTACAGCCCTTCCCGATTCATGAGATGTTCTTTAAGCTTCTTCTCATTCCCCAATATA